>CAUHTR010007826.1:125138-177971 GCA_959609185.1 Schmidtea polychroa
AAATATTACATTATATAGTGACTAAACTTAAGTCAATGTTAGATTTAGGTAGAGTGGTATAACTATGAACTTGTGAAGTTCATAGTGTGAACCAATTTCATGAATAATAAAATATTAATTTTCTTTCAATTTCAGACTATATGCTAACTCTTTCTTTTCTGTATTTTATTTAAAAATAAACAAAATTATTATTTATAATTATTTATTATTTTTATTATTATTAAAAAGAGAACTTGAAGACTATAAATCAGTAATATATCGATGTTTGTTGATACTCACGAATTTTCGGCACTGCCTTTTTCAAAGTGAATTTGATCAATAATACATTTAATAATTATTGTTGGGGAAAAATAAATGTATTTCGTATTTTATAACAAATTTATTGGTTTAATTATTTATATTTTATTTTAATAATATTTCCTATTTTTTAAATTTTATAATTTAATTTAATTTTTAATTTTTTAATATTTTATTTTATAAAAAAACGTTTTTTATATTTTATAAATTTTTTTAATTTTTAATTTTAAATCTAATTAAATATTAATTTAGTTGAATGTTGATGGAAGGTTTAAGTTTTTTTATATAAAGAGTCTCCGCGGCTAATCTTTGCAATGAATTTTTGAACGCATCTTGTAACATTTTGCATTTTGTTTCGTGTAAGAGTGGTGCTGATTTGTGCATTTTTTTCCAATGTTCGTGATAATTGCTGGTTTTGCTCTTGACGTGTTCGTTGAGTCTTGTTTGAAACGTTCTATGTGTTTCGCCTATGTACGATGCGTCACATCGTGTGCAAGTAATTTGGTAAACAATGTTCTTTGAGAAGCAGAAACATTCGGTGTAGGATTGGCATATACAATCTCGATGAAATAGGTCTGATGTTAGAGATTTTTGAGACTTACGAGGCTGTGATTTCAAAGGTGAAGCAGTTCTAAAAATTGGCCGAATATGAACTGGCAGCACCATATATATATATATATTATTCCAAACATATAATAATTAAAAACACTCGAATAACCAACCAGTAAATCTTTGAACCATCGGGCTACCCGTTTGAGTTTTCAAGTCATCTTTCTGAGTGATTATAGGCTAATATAATGTCAATCACTAGTGGGATTTTAATCTATCAATTTTACTCCGTCGGATAAATCGGCTGGTTTCAATAAATCGATCGAAGAACCACTATTGTTCCGTCGACGATTTTTAACCGCTCGTGGTTGTTTTACACTTTGATACATCCTACTGTTTTTAGTTCGACTGAAATAACTTTCCGGAGATTTTTGGCTGAATGATAAGGTAGCTAAAATAAGTCATTATCAACCTGTCTCACCGGTTGTCCACCTTAGACGTATTTACATTTTCTGTATAATATTCAATACGCTCTTTGACTAAATTTTGAATTTCTAAATGTTATTATCAATAATTAGGCGGTTATTGGTTATAGTAATGTAAATACCAACCGCTTTCACTTTTGATATTATTGTTGGTCATTGTACAATAATTATTATTGAAACATTTCTGGTTTAGGAAATCTGTTATCTTTTTAGGCAACTCTTCTTCCTTTTGTTCTTCCAATAATTCACACATAATGTCAGCATATGTAATCCAAAATGCTACCATCTATTATTGTTTTATTTTAATAATAATAATAAGCAAAAATAATAATAATAATAATAATAAATAATAATAATAATAAATAATAATAATAATATTAATAATAAAACAATAAAATGATAATTTAAGCCTTTTGCTGCAAATAATGTATTTAATGAAAGAATTTTCGACTATACGATAGTCCTTGAGATTGACAAGGACTATCGTATAGTCGAAAATTCTTTCATTAAATACATTATTTGCAGCAAAAGGCTTAAATTATCATTTTATTGTTTTAAATAATAAATGCTGCTACCAAGCAATCATCATTTAATATTAATAATAATCATAATAAAAATAAAAATAATAATAATAATAAATAATAATAATATTAATAATAATCGTAAAAAAATAAAAAAAAAAATAATAATAATAATAATAATAATAATAATAATAATAATAATAATAAATAATAATAATAATAATAATAATAATAATAATAATAATAATAATAATAATAATAATAATAATAATAAATAATAATAATAATAATAATAATAATAATAATAATAATAAATAATAATATTAATAATAATAATAATAATAATCATAATAAAAAAAATAATAATAATAATAATAATAATAATAATAATAATAATAATAATAATAATAATAATAATAAAATAATAATAATAACGATGTTACCTTTGTCAAGTTTTCGTGAGCAACAATTGCCCTGCTTTCTTTAATCTGAATAACATCATCCACAGGAATATTTTCAATAAGATTAGGCACAAAGCACATTGCCAAATTTTCGGCATTCATTTTTGTATGTTCCTGCCAGAGTTGCATGCGATAAAGGTGTTTAATAATATATTTAAATGTGTCAAATCTGCATTTGATTTCTTCGGCAGAAATTGCCGACTTAAAATTGAAATTGAGATGATATATCATATCCATTATGTCTTGCAGCTGAAGCGTAAAATGTCAGCATTTCGAGAATCATTAATAGAAGTAGGCACCAACCTTCCTGTCGACATCGGCCTTCATAGATTCATCGATATCCAGTTTGATAGTTGACAGTTTAATAGCCATGTCTGAAAATTAATCAAGTTATCAAATTATGGAGATCAAAACCGGAAATAGACAAATTCTAAACTGATTTTACATCCGGAATTGTTGACGTTAGTTTATATTTATACATAAATTGTAGCGAGTCAAATCAATTTATGGTCAACTTTTATTATTAATATTCAATGTTTATGAGATCATTGATCGTTGATCATTGATAGTTTTTGTGAATCACTGAATGATTTGCTAAGCTCTGGATATATATTTCATTCCGTTCCGAATGTGCACTGATAAATTATTTCAACATCATTTTCATGTTTGATTTTTCTTTTCAATGGCATATTTTACCAGTTGTATCCATCAATAATATATTGTTGTGATTCAATTAAAATATTCCTCATTGAATTGTGAAATTATTTAAACGATTTTTATTTAAATTTAATATTAAATTTAATTTAATTAATTTATTAAATGTTTTCTGTTTCGTTATTGTATACAACTTAAACATAAAGACAACAACAACAACTGAACTTATCAAACTCAAATACCATCAGATTTCGTACTAACCTTGCACTTCTGGCTAGAAAACTTTCGAAAATGATTAAAATCTTTTGAAAATATTTGACATATATTCAGTTCGCCCTTAAAATATTCATAGTGTATTTACTTTTACACCCATGGCCAACCGGTGGCCCGCGAAGCGTTTTGATGTGGCCCGGACACAATTTTAAACATCAAATCAAAAATTGTCTTTTTTAGATTGCATATTCGAATTAAGCATGTTTTTAATTTAAAAAATTGATTCTAAGTTTACTTGAATCGTAAAAACGAGTTATATTTATTTAAATGAATTTATTGTGGCCCGTGATAGTATTTTTCCGAAAATTTGGCCCTTCGATTGATTTGGGTTTGCCACCACCGATCTAAGTGCTTATTTAGAATATATATTGCAAGAAACACCAGTAAATAAATATTTTTAAGATTTTAAAAGATTTTTTTGTGTTTTATGTGTGCTGGTAACTTCATTATACAATTACTTTATTTTTAACTAAATTTTTAAGGCTTCTATAATTAGAAACCTATTTTAATAAATACTATCTTAAAATATTTATAAAATATATTTTCCAATAACAATTTATATACGCAATTTAAATATTTTAAAAAATGTTTCTTTAATTTTCTTTATTTTTAAATCCTAATATCTTTTAAAATTATATTTTATCTATTTTTCTATGTTATTTTAAATTATTATTTTTTAATTTTTTAAAATTTGTTAAAAGCTATTCTCAAGGTAAAAAATAACAAATCAAAATGATGATTTCATTGATCCTTTTTTTAGTGTTGATTGTTGACCATATGTTTCTTATGAGAATGGCTTCCTTAAATGTGACATTTTTTTGGATGTTTCCATTGGCTAAGATTTTGATTGAAATTTTTTTTTCTTCCTTGATTGACATTGTTGGAGATGTCTGTATACCGAGGATTTTCCACCAGGATCTAGATGTTCTTTATCTCTTTGGTACAAGATCCTAAGAGTACTCCCAATGTATATTTCCTTGCATACATTGGACGTGATGCAATAGACGATGTTTTTTTCGAAGGCACATATCTTTCAGTGTCTGGAAGTTTTCCAATGTGCAATTATTTTCTTTTTTTTGTTGTTTGCCAGAGCTTTCTTCAAGATTTATGTTCAAGATTTATGTGCTATACGAATTGGAAGGCCAGTGCGTTTCAGTTCTTTCAGAACTTGAAGTCGAGTATGTCTCTGATGAATGGGATATTCAGATAAAAATATTTCTTTTTTTGTGTTATTTTCCTAGAACCTTTTGGGGTAGAATTCATTCATTCAATATGCTTACCTTGATATCGGTTTCTGTGTAGGATTTCATTGAAATTTACTTGTTGTTTATAGTTCTCTTTTTCTTCTGTACATCGATTGGCTATCCTTTGTTTCTCGTTTTTTATTGTACTTTAGTGTACTTTTTGTAAGTATGTATGCGCTGATCTTTGGTGCATAAATATTTCTTTGCGAGTTGGTTTTCTGTAGAATCCGTATGTTGAAGTATCTACTTCTATTTTATTTTAAATCCAGTAGATTGAGGGATCCATCTTCTTCCGGATATTCGATTTCCAAATTAATACCTCGATGAGCCGCATTGAATTTATGAAATATTTCCTCCACTTCTTTTCTGCTCTTGGTCGTGATAAAGATATCATTTACATATCTTGCGTAGAAACCGATGGATTGTATGATCCTCAGTGTTTGTCGTTCGAGGTTATCAATAAAAATTATTGCAAGCAATCCTGATATGCTAGAACACATAGGCAGATCTTTAACTTGTTTATATATCTTTTGTTCAAAGGTAAAATAGGTGTATTCGAGAATAACAGTAAGAAGTTTGATGATATTCTCGCAGCAAAATGCTTAAATTATCATTTAACTTTTTAAAATTTTAATTAATCATCACTTTATATTATTATTATGTATTTATTAAAATTGAAATTAAGATGTATAATTAAAAAAAAATTGTTAAAATTTGCATTATAGTTATTAAACTTACAAAAGACATGTTTCGGATAATGCCAAATTGTCCTGACCCAAACAATATAGCTAGCAGTGTTTTTATTATTAGCAAGATAAATAATGATAAGCATAACCAAATCCAATCATTACAGATTATCAACCATTTTATACTAGTCGAGATCATACTCAATATTAGATTATTTGATCAAAACACTTTTTTATGTTACAAAGCGCTAATATATTAAAATCAAAATACATTGATGGAAAGCATTTGTGTGTGAAAACACCCCAGATATGCCTTCCAGAATAAGATTTAGAAGGATATAAGGATTAAGATTTTTTAATTCTATGTGCTTTTCCTTTATTTACTTAAATCTTTACCATCATCGTCTAGTAAAAGAATAAGTATCTTAAGAATTAATGTTAGCAATCAAAATGACTGTAAGGACCACTTAGTTCTATTAGAATTAAATGTTCGAATTATGATCAATTAATTAAAATAATTCTTCAATAAAAATTTTTATGTTGAAATCAATAAGAAATATTTATGGTCTATAATTGCATTAATATCAAAATGACAAATGTCTTATGTAAGGAGTAAGTAAACCCCTATATAAGATTATTATGGTTAAATGATAGAAGTGAGATCAGTTAGTAGAAATAATTATTTCTGTTAAATTTTTATATTTAAATTCTATATTAAATTATATCATATTATATTAAATTATATTAAATTAAATCAAATAAATGTATGACCAGTAATTACATTAATATTAATAATTATCACGCCTCGGTGTTTAAATACGCTAGTAAACGACAGTTTTTGAAGTTGTTATAAAAAATAAATGCTTGAAGAAGATTTGAATTTAATTGCGTCTAACATGGCGACCACGACCACTGATTTATTGATAAGCAGACTTACCTGAGAAATTCCACAAAGGCGATGATTTAGAAAATTTTATCAAGGATTGTCAAAGGTTTTATGGCACGACAAAAACAACAATTACGATGCAAGTAATATTAACTACAACAATACTTGACAGATCGCTAATGGAAGATTATGAAGCAGCCGAAGGATCTAAAAGAAGCTTTGAGTTATGAACAAGGATCAGATTCAGCCGAAACTTTTATAGAAAAAATTAAAAAGATGACAAAGAAATTAAAAGCGCACAAATGGGATGAAGAAGAAATAGAAAAATGCCTCCTTACAAACTGTGTAAGAGATCGAGAAGTTAAAAAAGAGATCGAGATGAAAGATTTGAAAACATCAGAAGAAATAAAAGCGACAATAAAGAAATTAGAAACGGTAAACAAAATTATGGGCCATATTAATGTTGTGAAGACTTCACCGGTTGTTTAAAACTACAGAAGCTACAGAGATGTTGCTCAAAGAGGAATGGTAAACGGAAATAATAATTTCAAGCAGCGAAACGTCAGTAACCGACAATTAGAATGCTGGAAATGCAAGAAAACTGGTCATATTAGTCGAGAATGCCTAATGAAAAGAAAGTGACGTGTTTTTTGCATGCGGAGTTGAAGGCCACGTACGGCGAGAATGTTCAAAGATTCAATGCCAGAGATATCACTTACGTGGACACAAGGAGATTGACTGTTATACAAATTTGGAAAGAAGGAAGTTTCAAACTAATTTAAACATGAGAAACAATAATTATTAAGCCCATCGAACCACAAGCTATCAACAAAAGATAAACAATCCAGGAAGAACAATTGCAGCAATTGAAGCTAATGATGAGACGATGCCACTGATACAGAAGACAAATATGAGGAGAATCAGCACCCAAAAGTACATGCTTCGACACGGGAGGCAATGATCGGAGCAATATACTAGGTAATTTTGATATTGATGTAAATATTGGTCATAATAATTTTAATAATGTAAATAATCTTTATATATATATATATATATAATGTAGAACCTTTATGTAATAAAATTTGTAATTTTAAAAAGTTTCCTTTAAATAATTTTAAATGTTAGTTATTTTAATGCTGATCGATCTTCAATAAATAATAATAATAATCCTAAGAATCAAGAAGAGTATAATGAAATTAAAGAAGCAGAATATAATAATAAAATAGTAAATGAAAAAGTTTATAAATTTATTAAAAAGGCAGAAGATAAATTAGAGAAAAATGAAATCGGGTTGATTAATGAAATATCAGAGGAGCAAAATATTTTCACTAAAGATGAATGGAATATCATATTATATTAAATTATATTAAATTAAATCAATTAAATGTATGACCAGTAATTACATTAATATTAATAATTATCACGCCTCGGTGTTTAAATACGCTAGTAAACGACACAGTTTTTGAAATTGTTATAAAAAATAAATGCTTGAAGAAGATTTGAATTTAATTGCGTCTAACATCTTAGTTGTTTTAATATTGCATAAAACAATTAGAATTTAAATTTTGTAGTAAATAAATAACGTTTTAGATCTCATTTTAATTGGTTAAAACTTTAATAAATAATAAAAGAAAATTGAAAATCCTCTCATCTTAGTTGTTTTGTTTATAAAATTGAGCTTTCCCTCAAATCCCATTAAATTGCTAATAATATAAGAACTCGGTATCATTCATTTTATTCATTATCAAAAGAACTGACAAAGTTTATTTTGAAAAGAAATTACTTAACATTAAAACCTAATTGCGCTCAAAACATAAAAGATAAATGATTAGAGTTAACATGAAACAAATTACCCTTGTCTAATAGAGTATACTTGCGTAAAGTACTCTTTAACAAGCTTGCAACAGTATGTACATTGAACCATTCGTCATACGAGGACCATTTTTCTGGATTCTAAAATCAGAACGATTTCATCTACAATTTTCTATATTCCATAAAGATTTACTTCATTCATAATAACTTCTTCAAGGATTCGTTTATCTGGTAGGTTTCCGCTTTTCCGATAAATGCCTAACATTTCTATTCCAAATTCTTCGATCAACGTCGCGCACAGAACGACAAACAATGGAATACCCTTAAAATAGATCAATCAATGAAGTGATTTAATCGATTTTGTAATCACTGATAAGACCACAACAAAAGGCAATAATCGACCATATTGTGCAAAATGGTGAATTATCAAACCATTATTCAATGTATTTACTCACTAGTTAATTGTGGTCATATCAAAAATATTATTAATCACGAGTGATAATATTAGATTGGATATTATGTAAAAGGTTTTCATGAATAATACGATTGCATTTTGAGTAATTTTATTGATTTCGATAAAATCTTCTATAAAACGTTAACAGATTTTGAAATTTTGTGTAGAAATACTGTTCATTAGAATTAGTCACAGTCCACAATCTAATATATATAAAGATGAAAGTTTGTTTGTTTGTTACCCATAGAATTCCTCACCATTGGACCTAGGATGCTGAAATTTTGCATGTGACCCTCATTTGACTCGGGACAGGTCATAGGCTACGTTTCAAACACAGGTGACCATCTCTAGGGTACTATAGTAGATACCCCATGGAGGTGAAATTGGCAACAACGTTACAAATAAAAGTTGTAGGTTTATAAAATAGGATTATAAAATAGGATTATTTCAATTTTTCATTTGACCCATTTTTACGGGCTGGGTGCCGTTTTAAGTTTTACATTTAAAAAGATATAAGTGATATATAAATTACATGTACTTTTTTTAATTAAATTTTTATGTATTTTTTAAATTATTTTCTTAATGAATGAATTGAAATAAATTTCTTTATTTTGAATCTGTTTTCTATTTTTTAAATCGTGCAACGCCCAGTATCCCAGATAGTTATATATATTATTCCATCAACACAATGTATAAAAAGTTGAACTGTCTCAAACAATAAACTCTAGATAAGGGAATCGAATAACTTTAAATGAAGAATCTCAAATTCTGTCAAATTGAAATTTATGAAAATTGTAAAAATCAAATCAATGAAAAAAAGTTATATATTGCAATTTCAATTGAGGAAACTAGTTGAAATTTATTTGTCATGTGTTAAAAATTGAATATCTTTGTCATTGACATGGTTTTCTAATTTCTTTAACTCATTACTTCCCATATTTTAGTTCCTTCTTAAAAACATCTACCTATTTAATTGATTAATCCGTAATTTCAATGGCAAAAATTGAATAAACAAATAATTGAAAGTTAATAAATGAATGTTTAGATTATTGCTTCTGTTTTCTACATCATGCTTATGTGAACTTGGATTTTCGGAACTGGTTGAGATCAAATCAAAGATAAATAACTAACTTTTAATTCATATAAATTATTAAATTCGCCGTATTTTTTACACAATTTATTTTTAATGCTGGGTTACTTAAAATCAACCATGGAAAGTATTGAGTTAAATAATACACAATATAAGACATTATAATAATTTTTATTAATCCTTTCGAAACGAGTGAATTTTACAGTTCTATTATATTTACTATCAAAACAATCTAGTCGTGGCAGAAGTTATAGAAATTATTGCTTCTGTTTTCTACATCATACTTATGTGAACTTGGATTTTCGGAGCTGGTTGAGATCAAATCAAAGAAACATGAAAGATTGCAGACAGTTGATGAAGAAATGCGAGTTAGTTTGTCGTCGCTCTTGCCTCGTTTCGATGTTGTTTGCTCGGAACATCAAGCACATCCATCACATTGAAGTTTGAGAAAGAAAAAATAAATAAAAATACGTCAAATAAAAATAATTTGTGTTAATGTTTTTTTCTCAAACTCGCAAGTTAAACAGCATTAAACTTTCATAAAATTTGATGCAAAATTTTACATCAAAAATATTTGTCAGGTGTTTCGCGAAATTTTTTTTAGGTGAATGGGGTGTCGCCATCGAAAAATGTTTGGAGAATACTGATATAATCAATAACAATACCAAAAAATAAATGATCATTAAGTACATAATCAATAACAATTCCCGATAATAAATAATCAATAACAATTCCCGATAATAAATAATCAATAATAATTCCCGATAATAAATAATCAATAACAATTCCCGATAATAAATAATCAATAATAATTCCCGATAATAAATAATCAATAACAATTCCCGATAATAAATAATCAATAATAATTCCCGATAATAAATAATCAATAATAATTCCCGATAATAAATAATCAATAAATATTTCCGATAATAAATAATCAATAACAATTCCCGATAATACATAATCAATAAAAATTCCCGATAATAAATAATCAATAAATATTTCCGATAATAAATAATCAATAACAATTCCCGATAATACATAATCAATAAATATTCCCGATAATAAATAATCAATAATAATTCCCGATAATACATAATCAATAAATATTTCCGATAATAAATAATCAATAATAATTCCCGATAATACATAATCAATAAATATTTCCGATAATAAATAATCAATAACGATTCCCGATAATAAATAATCAATAACAATTCCTGATAATACATAATCAATAAATATTCCCGATAATAAATAATCAATAAATATTTCCGATAATAAATAATCAATAACAATTCCCGGTAATACATAATCAATAAATATTCCCGATAATAAATAATCAATAACAATTCCCGATAATAAATAATCAATAATAATTCCCGATAATAAATAATCAATAATAATTCCCGATAATAAATAATCAATCACAATTCACGATAATAAGTAATCAATAACAATGCCCAATAGTAATTATATGGAACTTAATAAGTGTTATTATATTAAAATCCCTTCCCCAGATTTTGCAGAATTTATTTAAATAAAAAAACCTTTTAATAAACATAATAAAATTAATTAAAATTTTACCTCGACTTTCGGTGATTGAGGAAGGGAAGACAAAATCAATTCTAAAATAAATAAAATTGTCATATTAAAAAATTCCTAAGGTAAATTTAACTCTCAGTGATTGGTTTCGAAATTTGCTTAAACTTTCTCGGTTCTGGGCGTGGATTTTCAAGAGAAGCAACTGACTTTTTGTGCTTAATCTGTAAACATTTCAGGATTCAAATAGCAGATCAAATAAAGCGGTAACGGAAAATTACCGGTGGAATTTTGATTTCTGGCAGTGGGGCCTTCAACATTTTACATAAATTAGCAGAATTCTCCTCGGTTAGTTTAATGGAAAATTCTAATTTTTTTAAAAAACTGATTTTCATTTCTTCAAGGGTAGTGGAGCGAATTATTTGCTCATCGTATTTTGGTTGAAATATCGGCAAATAAAATTTGGTTATGTTATTGTTTATATCCCAAACATTCATAATTAATTCAGGATTGGCAATTGATGGGTTCAACGCTGTACTATTTGAACTTACTTGACTCTGAATTGTAATTCAATATTAATAAAAAAATGCAAAAATAATTTATATCTTTAATACTTGTGATAGATCAGAACACTGAAAGTGAACACCGGAAAAATCGATCTCGATCCAATACTTTTTCCATGTTGGTTTGGCAACCTAAACGTTAATAATAATAATAATAATAATAATAATAATAATAATAATAATAATAATAATAATAATAATAATAATAATAATAATAATAATAATAATAATAATAATAATATTATTATTATTATTAAACAAGTAAATGATAATATAAGCCCTTTTCTGCAAAGTTCATATTGAATAAAATGAAAGAAATTTCGATAATAAAAATAATTTTTATTGATTTCTTGAAATTTAGCTGTTTCAATTTTCAAATGATTTTTGATTATTTTTTATATATTTCATTTTCTAACTTCTCGTTGATTGAAATACTGTAAAACTCAAAATAAAAGAATATAAACTTAAAGGTTCTATAAAAAGTTTTTATTTTAAGAAAAAATTTAAAATAATTTTTATATAAAAATTTAATAAATTTCTAAATGTAATTCAAAAAATTTAAACATAATAATATTTTGATTTTTATTCCTAAAAAATCTTAAAATATTTTCTCACCTAAAATTCGATCTAATTATTTATGATTTCTTCCTCAGTGTTGATTGTTGGATTTTTGTCTATAATGAGGCAATTCTTTGCAGAAAAACTTATATTTTCATTTACTTGATTTACATTTAATTAACCAAGAAATCATCATTTAATAATAATAATAATAATAATAATAATAATAATAATAATAATAATAATAATAATAATAATAATAATAATAATAATAATAATAATAATAATAATAGTAAATAATAATAATAAATAATATTTGGAAAATCAATGAGCAACTGAATGAAGAAATATTATTAATAATAATGTTACATGTTATATTATTGTTTTTGTTAGACTCAATTAAATTTTGTCTTCTTCCAACATTTATTTATTAATTACAATTTTAAATTCTCTCGTTTTTTTCCGACAGTTTAACATCTAATGCGGTGGTCATAAATATAATTACTTTAATACAATTTAATATCGATTTTAATATATAAATTTAACACAAATAGATATTTCATCTAACTGATCACATTTAAAACATTTAAACTATATTGGTATTATAATAAATTTTAATTATTAAATTTAATTTAATAGGCATCATTGTTTCATCATAAAGAGTTTAGTAACGGAGTAATGAAATGTCGTTGAACTTTATGTCACAACTTCAAAATCATATATTTATACTGACGTAGATTCGCAAACATCTTTTAAAATCATGAGATTAATGACACTGAAGCTTTAAAATCTACATGTATATAGGCTTCAAGATTATGGTAGACTTTAAATATCGTAATCTGAGATGAAGTTCAATTTTCATTATTAAGCAAGCAAAATCGCAGGCTATGATTTAAAAGCGATTTACTAACAATAAATTAATCCTATTAGCAGTATAGTTTGTGGCTCTATTCTGTTCGAAAATACAATCGGTGTAATATGTAACCTATGTAACATGTAATCTATTTTAAAAAACCTGTAGAAACATTAACATGAGGCAGCAACTCCACACCGTTTGTTATTTTACAAATGTTTCATTTTCGGAGGTTGGAAAACGTCGTCTTTTTCATTAGACTATTCCCTAAACAAAATTCCACTGGAACTCATCATAAATAGCAATAAGCAAATCTTTGAAGCTAAACTTGCTAGAATATATGACATTCATAATATTATTTCATAATGACTTAATTGTAACTAATAAATAATTTTCATGTAATTAGTGAATAAATATATAAAATTCATGATTTCACTTTTCTCTAACTTTGAAATTAATAAGAATCAATATTTATTAATTCAAACAAGTTTAACTTTCAATTAAAATACGATAAGAAAAATATTTCACTTAATAGAAAAATTGAAAACGAAACCCAATAGAGTACCAAAATGTGCACTTATCATTAACAATGTGCAAATAATATTGATTAGATTTAAATGTGGAAATTTTACTAATCTAATTGATAAACTATAGAAACAATCAATATTCACTTGAATTCGTCATGGAATATAAAATAATAAATTTATCAATAAAAAAAATAATTTTACATACCTTTTCATCAAGGAAAGATAATATTTTCATTTCACATTCAATTGAAGTAAGCAATGAATTGATTTCCTTCAATGATGTCTAAATGTTAGTATTATTATTAATAATAATAATAATAATAATAATAATAATAATAATAATAATAATAATAATAATAATAATAATAATAATAATAATAATAATAATAATAATAATAATAATAATAATAATAATAATAATAATAATAAGTATGCAATAGAGTTGAATCAGTAATATTGTATACTTACCTGGCGCGAAGAGAAATCTTCGCGTCTCCTGCATATTACTGATGAGAGGCAAAAGCCCGAAACTAGTCTACTATTGGGATTTGCACTGGGTATCACAAAGCTTGTACTGTTTATTTTATTCAAGTGAGACATCCGACAAAAATATTTTACACCATTACTTTATAAGTTAAAAATGCTAAAGGTAATCGGATGCACTTGTAAACAGTTTCTGTGTATCGACTAATTTTTTAGTCCGCAGAGGTGATTATGATTTTTCATACGCCATGTTTACAAGTTTACAGATTTTTTCTGTGACCAAGCTATTTTGCAAGCGATGTGATTTCCAGTGTACCAGGGAAAGTATGCAATAGAGTTGAATCAACAATATTGTATACTTACCTGGCGCGAAGAGAAATCTTCGTGTCTCCTGCATAGTACTGATGAGAGCCAAAAGCTCGAAACTAGTCTACTATTGGGATTTGCACTGGGTATCACAAAGCTTGTAATGTTTATTTTAATAATAATAATAATAATAATAATAATAATAATAATAATAATACATAATTCTATACATGTATGTGAATGAGTGATTATGGAATAACGCTTAATTAAAGTCACCAAATGGCAAATTGTATTATAACTTTTAATTTTGATCGACAATATGGCATTTTTATTTTCATGTAATCTGAAAATCTACTTTCTTCTATTGAATGATGCATAATTTGTAATGTTTGGACCATTAATTCCTTTTTAATTGTTATCTACTACATAATAATACCAAAAATATTGTCATTAAAGAGTTATTGAATAAAAATTAATATGAATAAAACCACATATTCTCTTTTTTAACATACACATTTATGGGGAATTATGTATTTGGATTGATAGCATGATTCCGTCATTTTCGACGGGTTATAGCTAGTAATAATAACAAATAACAAATAATAATAAATAATAATAAATAATAATAATAAATAATAATAATAATATTAATAATAATAATAATAATAATATTAATAATAATATTAATAATAATAATAATAATAATAATAATAATAATAATAATAATAATAATAATAATAATAATAATAATAATAATAATAATAATAAATAATTATAAATAATAATAAATAATAATAATAAATAATAATAATATTAATAATAATAATAATATTAATAATATTAATAATAATAATAATAATAATAATAATAATAATAATAATAATAATAATAATAATAATAATAATAATAATATTAATAATAATAATAATAATAATAATAATAATAATAATAATAATAATAATAATATTAATAATAATAATAAATAATAATAATAATAATAAATAATAATAATAATATTATTAATAATAATAAATAATGATAATAATAAATAATAATAATAATAATAATAATAAATAAATAATAATATAAATAAATGATAATATAAATAATAATAATAATAATAATAATAATAATAATAATAATAATAATAATAATAATAATAATAATAATAATAATAATAATAATAATAATAATAAATAATAATAATAATAATAATAATAAATAATAATAATAATAATAATAATAATAATAATAATAATAATAATAAATAATAATAATATTATTTATAATAATAATAATAAATAATAATAATAATAATAAATAATAATAATAATAATAATAATAATAATAATAATAATAATAATAATAAATAATAATAATATTATTTATAATAATAATAATAAATAATAATAATAATAATAAATAATAATAATAATAATAATAATAATAATAATAATAATAATAATAATAATAATAATAATAATAATAATAATAATAATAATAATAATAATAAATAATAATAATATTATTTATAATAATAAATAAATAAATAAATAAATAAAAATAAATAATAACAAATATATAAATAATTACATTTTATCTGTAAATAATTATAGAAATAAATGTAAAATAATAATAATTTGTGCCAAAATAATGTGTACCGATGAAATCTATCAATATATTAATATTAAGCTGTCAGAATTACTCATTGAATGCTATTGGACAAAAGAGTCAATGAATACCATTAGAAATACAAATATACATCTCAACGTCTAAATAATCGATGTGTGGCTTTGTAACAGTTTGTCTATGTGTGTGTGTGTGTGTGTGTGAATGTGCAACGTCGATTGACATAAGGATTGAGCTTAAACAAGATCATGTGACTAATCAATTAAATTGTTAATATTTATGAATTTATCACAAATCAACTAACCGTTTCTTTAACCAGGACAGGTTTATGCCTCGAATGGATGCTTGACGTGTCGAAATGAATGTTATCATGATTAGACTTATTGTAAACCAATTTTACCTTCCATCCACTGATTCATATGTTTGATAAGTTGGCTGGATGCTAACGGGACTCTCCATTTGAGTTGCCAGACTGGAATCTAGATTAATTCATCATGGCAATAAAATTAATTAATAGTCATAATAGTAATAATAATAAGAAGAATAAAAAAGAGTGATAAATAATAATAAAAATAATAATAATAATAATAATAATAATAATAATAATAATAATAATAATAATAATAATAATAATAATAATAATAATAATATAATCTAAAAACATCATTTTCTGTTTAACAATGAATGGCTGTAACGCTATTTGAAATGATTACTAATTAATTATTAGTTATTGATTATTATTTTTATATAATTTTTATTCCCACGTGTTTTATATAAAAATTTTGAAAATGAAAAATTAGCTTTTTAGAAGAGAATTGTGTATTGATTTATACACTGCTAGGATATAAAAATAGCTAGTTATCTAAAGCTGAAAATTTAATACCTAGTATATAATAAATATTAATAACGAAAAATAATAATGAGTATTGAAAATTATTTTATTAGTGATGATAACTGTTGATAAATGTATTTTTGAGGAGGCTATGCAAATATCATTAATAATGCTTATACATACATATATACATATTGAAAAGTTTTTAAAATAATAAAAGTTTGTAATGATGATAGGAAAACTGTCGGAAATATATCGTGAAACCTATATTGGATTGTTACTTTTTAATATTAATATATACCAAATAAAAATATAAAATAATAATAAAATGTAATAAATAAGTATAAAAATAGTAATAATAATAATCCCTTAACAATCATAAAATTTGCTAGCCCAACAAAAAATGTTCCGCATAACCAAGATAAAGGCATGTAAAACGCCACTGTGTCCAAGCTATATTTAGTGTTGATATGGGCATGGTTGACAAATACAGAGACAGACAATTATTGTTTAGAAAACATCGAAAGCTGAATAATATCTGTCACATTTGTTTGTAACAAGGAAAAAATAGTTATAAATCAATAAAAATATGGGGAAAAAATAAATTCCATATTTTGTAAATATAACTCTTCTTTTTGAGCTAATAGAGCTGGTAGATATCTTGTTTTGTTTTGAACAACAGAGTGCTCAAACTTTGAGAGAAAGCTTAGTGCAGTAAAGCTTAAGGAATTGAATGAAGAATCAAGATTAATTAGAAAATTTTAATTTGGATAAAATCCAGAATGTATTCCAAATGATAGATATAAAATGTTTTATATTCGCATGATGTTATGTTATTGTTTAAAAAAAATAAATAAAAGAAAAAAAAATAAATGAAAATAAAAGTGAAAAATAAAAAGGTGGATTAGATAAGACTTTTCTGTTAATCATATTTTTAATATTTTAATATTTCATTTTATCAGGGTTACAAAGGAGTATTTCGAGTGCAAAGGGTTAGCATCATCAAATGAGAAATTACAGCAGTAAAAATTATTTATAAAATAAGCTTCAATGCATCCACTAAGTACACTGAAATAAACATTTTGACTTCTTTAAAAATTTATTGTTAAAAAAGATTATCTAAAACAATTTATAGTAAATGCTATAAAGAACCAATAAGAAAACTTATCTCCGAAAAACAGCATTTAGTGATGAAACGAGATTCTCTTTCAACGGATCTGGCAACTTAATGACATGATCCGAGAAAAATTCTCAGTGTGGTAATGAGAGTAATATGGTCCATGGAATAGTAACATGATCTTTTAACAGTCATTTAATATTGGTAAAAGATCATGAAATATATGTATTGAAATATATAAAAACCTATATAAATGAAAGACTTTAAATGCTGTAACTTTGACAACGGCAGACCTAAAACATTAAAAAAACACAAATTGATCTGAAATGTGTTAACTAGATTCAATTTGTCCAGTACTAAGTGTAGTGAAAAACAGTTGGTGTCAATTAAATTATGTTTATGATCAAATGTCATTGATTTTCATTAAAGTACGAATTATGGAAACATTCAAAAAAGGTTATTTCCAAGAGAAATGACATCATTTGAAATTTATATGATGATATAAATGACTGATTAACAAAGATCACTGAAAAAGTAAAAATACATTCAAGTCCTTGATTTCAACTGAATGTCAAGTTCAACCATATTTCACCTTTATTGAACTGTTTTTAAATTGGACTCATATTTATAAAGCCTTCATAGATAATTATAATACTAGAGTCACAAAAAATTGTAAAAATCCTATTTGATTGATTTATTAATAGAGACATAGTTAGATAATGGGAGAATATGCTAATAAATTTCAAATCATTTACATATTGGCACTGAATTCCTAGGGAATTTGTCGTTATCAATTGGTTAATACGGCTAAGGGCTGTATTAATAATGTAGTCAATATAACATTTGCTTGATGGTTTCCTTAACTCTCACATAATTATATTGTCATTAGACGATAATAGATCAATAAATTCTTAAGAATATTCACAAATTATCAGCATGATATTTTACCAATTGTTATTCAAACAATTTCAGTTTCATTCGCTTAACCAAGGTTAGAGATATGACAAAAAATTCTTCTTTTTATGAACCATGAAGTTTTGATGCAAATTCCTTGATTTGTTCTTTCTTTATTTTGATTTTGTATATCGTTGCAAGAATGATATCATCTTAATTTATGAGTTCTCATTTCCAAGCTTCAGTTAAGTGTTACATTTACCGTATATACCTCGCGTATAAGTCGAGAAATTTACGTCAAATTTTCAAGTCAAAATAGCCACTTGGACTTATACGCGGGTCAAAAACGTACAAATTAATTTTTAATGAAATCATTAAACCTTTTTTATTTTTGTTACTTCGACTTATTTGCGGGTTTCCAATTTAGGACTTAAAAACCTCTTAAAATTTACTCGACTTATACGCGAGTATATACGGTATCTTTTTTTATATTCAAACTGAAAAATTATTCGGTTTCATTTTCAGAATAAGTTTTGGTCTTTCTTTAGCAATTTACTGCGCAATATCTTTTGTGAAAAAAAGTAATATGGCGTAAATTGATGCGTAGAATTCTTCTGAATTTCGAGTTTGATGTGTTGTACTCTTAATAATTATTATAAATACTTCTAAAGTAAAAAATGTTTCACATTTGCTTCGAAATGTAGTAAAGGGTTAAAGTTTAGATTATTTTTTTGATATTTGGAAACAGAAAGAATGGACATTATTTGTTTTATCAAATTATACTAAAAGCTTAAGCGAAATATTAAAAGAACATGTAGATAAATTTTAATAAATGGTGGGTCACGTGAAAATTTGATATAACAGACAAGGTTGGAACCTTTGAAATCGACATAAAAATTATTATTTCTATTTAGTTACTTTCTATCGGCTTTTAAAATGTTTAATACTAAAGTTAAAATGAAAATTTTATGTTTTAAAGCGTAGTAATTTAGCAAAATATTAAATAGATGAAAAAATATTGAAATCTGCTGCGAATAAAAGAAAATGTTGAAGTATACAATGTTAGTGAATTTTGTTTTGAATAAAATAAAAGTCCGGAGAGTATTTATTAGGTTTGACAAATACATACTTTAAGCCCAATGAAAAGTCATTTTACTGTTTGTTGACTGTTAATACGAATGTTTTATTAATTTAATAATCAATTTAATAATTTAACAATCGATTTAATAATTTAATAATTTCTCGATTACATTATTTAAAACAAACTCTAATATATCGGATAGGATATTGTTTTTTTTTGTTAAAAAGTGTTTTGAATTTTATAGCTAGATTTGCCTTATTTAAAAAATGTATTAAATAAAAACTTTAAAAAATATGTGGATAATTTTTTCCCACACTTTTTGAAGCATATTTACGAATCAGCTGGATTACAGAACACGTAAGTTTGGGAACTGGTGGATTACAATAATAATAATTTCGTAAAAATATTCTTAAATTCATTTTGGATTTAAAGAGTATTACATTTAGGAAGAATTTATTTTACTAAACTGTTATTTGAAAAATATATGGTCAATTAAAATTTTATTAAAAATTAATACTATTTTCATTCTGTTTATTTCTTATAGCATTTTATCGTTCTTGATAACAACAAGTATTCTATGACAACACAATCTGAATCCTCTGTTAGCAATTTATAATTCGGAACGTAGGAATTCGCTAGCAGAGTAATTGTACGATTTTATTTCTCTCCATTATAATTGCTACTAATCGATAAGTTGTAGACATTTTCAGAGTTTTCTTCATTTTAACATATTTTAACATAATAAAGAAACATAATGAAGAAAGCCGATTTTCTTTAAAGTGTGCCAAAAATTTGCGATTATCTTTAAAAAATGATTGTGAATCATGGTCATTTTCGAATAATGGTACAAATGACATCATACAAAACAAATTTCTGAATACCATGTTCTCAATGAAGAAGTAATCAATTATATAACTGTTTTCCAATTTTTTAGCATTTATTAATTTGTTCAATCATTCACCATTCTATTGCAAATGTCATTTCTTCGTTGCAACTTTAACACGAAATAACTTTTCGGCTACCGAAATCCACCGTTTTCTTGTCGAAAGTTGGGATGCAGAAAACATCATTAGCCTTCGAAGAAAACAGCAGGTTATCAAATAGTTTGCAGGAGAACAGCGAACACTTTTGAGCGAAAAGAATGTTCAGGAAGACCAAGAACTAGCACTGTAGAAAGGAATATCATAATTATGCGTGAAATGGTTGCCACTTAAGTTGTCCAGCCATTTCAAGAGTCACAGACTTGAAGAAACGAGTGTTGGTCGCATATTGAAACTAGAACTTGGAAAGAAGTCACTGCAGCAGATGGATTCCTCTCATTTTGACTGATAATAACAAGAGAATCAGAATCACTTGTTGTCAAGCAATGTTGAATGTTTATTCGGCAAGAAGGGCTAAGGAAAAGATCATTGTGATCGATGAAAAATGGATTTACTTTCGATATGTAGCACATGCGATTTTCACAAATAAATGTTTTGAATTGTATTTTTTTAGATTTTATAAGGATTTCATAGACGTAGAAAACGAAATTTTTTAGCCGGCCCCTATACTATGTTTTACTTTACAAGTCCTTCGGGTACCAAAATGGGTCAAAGTAAATATATTAAAATAATAAAAAATAAATCTAATCTAGCAAATAAAAAGTAAACATTCAAATGTAAATTATAATTATTATTATTATTATTATTATTATTATTATTATTATTATTATTATTATTATTATTATTATTATTATTATTATTATTATTATTATTATTATTATTATTATTATTATTATTATTACTTGACAAACTGCTGGGAATAATACTGAGAGATTTTGGACATGGAGAGGGACTATATGGTTTCATGTTTCGATTGGTGGGAGAATTTCTAAAAGCGAAACTATTGTTGTCATATAACTGATTAGTTCTTCTTTTCACAGTAACGACCGGAACCGACTCCTTAGAATTATTCAGTATATTCGTTGCTTTCTTCCGATTGATTTTTGGTTGCTGAGATTGATAAATAGTTTCTGTTTCATCAATGGACTTTTTATAAGCTTTTTTCATGGTAAGTTGGACGTTTGACGGACTAGGAGGTACACATGTCGATTGTTTACGGGATCCGGGATTCGAATCACTATCTTCTAAAGATATATTTGATTTCTCATTTCTTTGAGGCGAAGAAATGGAAGTATCGATTAAAGTGTTTGATACATCTTGAAAAAATTCATTAATATGATTTTCTGTCACATAGTTCGAATCAAGTATTTTAGAAAGCGTCTGATAAGAACACTTGAGATCAATCGATGATTTTGAGTTTCGGAAAGTAGACTATTAATATATAATAATAATAATAATAATAATAATAATAATAATAATAATAATAATAATAATAATAATAATAATAATAATAATAATAATAATAATAATAATAATAATAATAATAATAATAATAATAATAATAATAATAATAATAATAATAATAATAATAATAATAATAAACTGGACAAAGTTAAATTATTTGCATGAAAAATAATCACAGACATTAACATTATCGGCAAATATATTGTGTAATGAATAACATGTATGATGTAATATTTTACCGGTGTTTAGTATACATTGTAAGAGATAACAATAACTGAATGAACAACTGAAAATGGCTAATAACTTTTATTTTGTCAAATACGATCTATTTCAATGAATCTATAATTTTTTATTTCAATTTAATCCTTAACACTAGAACTACCAAACCAGTCAAAATGACTGGTTTTACTTATTATCATTAATTCACCATCAAATTTTTATTTTTTTTAATGAAATATGTTATGACTTTTCTAATGATACATATATGTTTATTATAATGAATTTTATTTTGTGTTTGCTTAATTATAGAAAAATCTTTTTTACTTTGGCTAGTTATACCAACACCAGTCAAAATGAGTAATTTCTTTGGTAGTTTTAGTGTTAAATATGGAAATTTCAGGTCTTTATAAAACAGCTAAATATTGAATTAATACACAATTTAGAGTGCAATTATATATCCCTTTCACTGAGGTATCAACAAAAGAGAGAGAGAAAATACTAATAGCAAAGTAATGTATAAGTAAAACAATTATAATTCTGCGCTCCGTATAATTTAAATGACGTTAAACACTCATAAACTAGAAAACTTCATCCTGGTTCAAAATAACCTTTTCCAAAAGATCTCTTACTAAAAATCTACAGTTATAAGACTATATGAAAGCTTTCAAAGAGAATTATTTAAACCTCAATCATTTTCCGTAGTACATAAAGATTAGGTTCTTTTTCTTTCATAAGTTCTTCTATCTTTATTATGTTCTATGAATTTCTATTATTTTGTTTATCAGTAGAAACATTTTTACCATTGATAAATTTGTCATTTCTTTTAACTTCATTTCTTTTTAGATAGGTCAATATTTTGTTTCATATTTAACACAAATTTTCTGGACAACCTTTTCTTTTTAAAAACACTTGAAAAAAAACTGTGGAAAATTAAATATGAAATAAAATATTGATTTCCCAATAATTTAACTATTTTATATCGTGTTTAAATTCTCTTTTATTTTTAATATATGATTTAATAAAACTCAATTTTATTTATATAAAATAAGAAAAATTTTTTATAAAATTAAATCATGATAAAACATTTTTGTTTTTTTATTAAGAGAGATCAATAAAATTCTTAAGAATAACGACAAATTATTCTTTAGCATATTCTTTATCAAGTGCTTGTCTATCGATTTTAGTTTATTTATTACAGAAATGCAAATTATTTAAATTTAATTGTAAATTAATTTTATTGGTTAATTGTTTTTATCAAAATAATTTATCAAGTAATATTTAAAAATTGTTTAATGCTATGAAAGTTGAATGTTGGAGTTTTCGATAAAGGTAGTCTTGAAAAGAATTTTTTAACTTAGGTAATCATCTGTTAATCAGCCCGAATTAATAGTTTTCAATTAATATTTATTAAAATATATTCTATATAAAACAATAAAAATACTTCCTGTCTTCACTTACCAAACGGTAAATCATTCAACAAACTTTAGGGGATATAGGCTAAGGAGCAAATTCACAAAAAATCGAGAGAACAAATCACGAAAATTGAAAAAGAGCTTTAAAAACGCGAAAACGAAACAAATAAACATAAGTTATATTCATGTGACGAGATAGCATCAAAGTTCATCAAATTTGATTCCATTCTCCAAAATATCGTTTCGGTAACCAGTTTAATTGTAGTAAGCAGAACACATATCTACATTTTTTTAAGTCAGAGAACTGTTTTGAATTTTAATAAATACTTCGTACAAAATGCTTAATAATTTATGAATAATGTTAAAATTTCAGTAATGATTACGAAATATATATGAAATTAATTTTTGCGCTTTCAAAGTCAAGTCCCATTTTTATTATGAATTTTTTCCAATCATTCCAACAGACAGGTACTAAATCTTGAATAATTTAACATTATTTTCGTGAATAAGTTAAGCCTTTATGTCTAAAAAGCCAAGTCAACAAATTGGAGATGTATTTCAATTTATTTTCTCATATTTTTAGTTCATAAAATCGAATTTTCACTGCATTTAAAAACATAATAATAATAATAATAATAATAATAATAATAATAATAATAATAATAATATATATATATATATATTATGGTAAAAGTAAAAAGTTGCATCAGATAACTATAAAATCGGTATTTCTAGCAATTTTCTTTTGATTGTAATTAATGATAGCGTTGATTACGAAATCATAGGAATGTGTTGAAATTAAAAACAATAAAAACCGTTTACCTGAAAACTTGCATTTAATGAAGAAACTGAGGAACTCAAATAGTTATCGGATTGATGTCTTAGGTCCATCAGGCTTCTTTTGATTGTCAAAATAACATAATCAAACCTGAAAGGAAAATATAACCAATCAAATTTTGGTTCGTAGATTGTTCATAAAACATAATTGACGAACACCCTTTACAGTAATTACGATTCATAAATACCGCTATTGATAATGGATTCTGATTGGATCATATATTGGTTCAAATATTATACATTTTTACAGATCAATTGTGAAGTATTTAGTATTGAAAATGACGCAAATGTGAAAAAAGATATTTCGAAATAGAAAATTGTTTATCATTTTAATAATTTCATTTTGTTTGGATTATTTTGTTAGATTTTTTTGAATTTTTAATAGTTTTTGACAGCATATAATAAGCGCCGGCTCAAACCACCATAGTGACCTAAGGGCGATTTTCAGTCCCCATTTGAAAATGGAAATATTTTTTTGACTGTTAATATCGATTATAAAGAAAGCCATATAATGTTTTCATTAAAAATGTCAAATTAATACAAAAAACACAAATAAATTTTTAACTGGGTTAACTGAGGATTAATTAAACTATTTACGCATTTAATTGACGAGATCTTTAATAATTGAAGAAGTCTAAAATGAGAAAATAAATAAAGCTTTAAAAAACTAAAATTAATAATACGTTGAAAAAAACAAACGCAACACTATTAGGATTTTCTATTGCAAACACATTACACAAGGAGATTATTGTGGTAAAATAGAACAAGGTAAAAGCAAATAAAATTAATTTATTTGTTTTTATTATAAAAATAACTAATTAATAACTGGTATTTTCTGTACAATTTAATATTTTAACACGTTTAAATATCATTTCACGAATATAATGTATTTAATAATAATCAATTTCAAGGAATATTTTCATAATCGAAAATTATTTCATTTCATTCAATATATATTTTGCAGCAAAAGGCCAATCTTATCAGTTACTTGTTTAATATTATTCTTCTTATTATTATTTTTATTATTATAAGAACTTTTTTCAATTTTCATCACTGATTTCTTTTCAATTGACATTGTATTTATTATTATTATTTATTCTTTCATCAATTGATCCCTGGACATATTTGGAAGTTGCTATCAGATTTTCATAAATATTTTTTTCAAGACTTATCAAACAGAATTTTTTTGTTTAACTGGGCCTTTCATCTCTGTATTAACTACATATAACCGTTAATCTTGCGACTCTTGTTATTGAAATTTCAAATTAAATTTTCCCACGATATTCATTTTATTTTTCTATTTTTAATGTCCAATAACAAAATAATTATTTCCGGGTTTGTATTTGATTGTGTTGGTTGATATTTCGTATAATTATGGCAATTTCGGATGTTCTACTTCATTTTGCTAATGTAACATTTCAGAATCCTAGATAAAAATTTCTATGATCTGAAGATTAGCACAAGATATAAACCAAATTGTATTTTGATTACATTTGTAGTCGAGATATTTAAATGAAAAACAATATTTCTGTGATAATGAATGTTTTATTTTCAATAGATCTTTAATTATAATGTTCTTGTTAAAAAATATATTATATTTTTTTAATTATTATTACGTTTACATCTCTATTTTTTTCTTTTTTATTCTTCAATAAACGTCATAAACGGCGGACGATCATAAAAATTAAATTCAAATATATTTTGAGAAGAAAAATTCTTTATATTCTATGATCAGGTTTTTAGAAAAATCAATAAAATGTCAATATATAAATAATTATTAAAAGTACTGTGAAAGAAAGGAGTGTACCAGTCCAAATAAAATTCACAGGAAATTTTAGAATCATATAACTCGATCAAAGAACATAAGTTTAGTATTAAATTTAACATACAATCACTTCTCAATTGTTCCAAACATTATTTTTAAGGCGACATTTTTGAGCTCTACAAAAATCCCCTTCAAAATAGAATTTAGTACGCCTCTTAGTAACTTACATAATTATATCATTGGAGCCTTTAGAATTAATATATATATATATATATATATATAATATTATATAGTTAAAATCTTAAATTATTTTGGGAAAAATTTGACCTTATGAAATAAAACATGGAATGATAAATTAAAAGGTTTGTTATGAGAACTGTTTAAGAAATAAGCAAAAGGATAAAAGTATGAACTTTTCAGGATTTCAAAAGATATTAATTCTTAAAGATGCATGTTTTAATTGTAAAAATACAAATTACAGGTTTAGAAAAAGTTCATTTCAAGTGTTAAAAAATAATTTACAATCAGATTATAAAGTCGATCTATGATTTGATAATTATATGACAAATATAAAATGTGATTCATATATATTTTTGTTTGTTTTTGTTATTACAAAATATGTACAGTTATCATACATTGATATAGATTAGACAAATACAAAATTATATAAATTTCTCTCTAATATTATGAGTTGTAAATATTTCATGTAATTGGGCATTATTTTATATATTTATTAACTGACATTTTGCAAATGGAGAAAAATATTATTTGTGGTATGTAGATAAACACATTTATTTACACAAGACGTATTATTACCATATTTTTTATGTATAATATTTAACTGTTTTGTCAAAAAAAAACACTAAAACATTCACGTCCAATATGATTAAAAACTGACACCTAAGGTAAATCAAACGTTATATAGCTAGAAAAGGGCGTTGAAATTGTTCCTTAGATAATTTTTTAAAGGTCGACGGAGACATTGCAGTAAAATTTATTCGTATGTACTTTTTATAAGAAAATATATACGGTTCGATTCAATACGGTATTGTGAACTAGAAGGTTAATAATAATATAATAGTAATAATTATTAATAAATATAATGTCAATTGAAAAGAAATCAGAGGTGAAAATTGAAAAAACTTCTTATAATTAATGATAAATACCAATTATTATTATAATAATATCAATAAATAATAATTAATAATAATAATTGAAAATATATCCCTTTGCAAAACTAATCATTAATATCCCAAATAGAATACAATTATTGATCTATTCCCCATGTGAAGCAATATCGATAATGCCACATTGATCAATCTTACACAATTCACAACTGCACTCACAGAGAATGTTTTAAATTTATTTCTGACATTTAACGCACAAATCGATTGATTAATTAATGTTTTAATAACTATTTGTAAAGTAATGGGCCTATTACTAAAGTTTTAAATCTAATATTTCCCAATCTATACATGCTAAAGATGGAAAACGGGAGGGGCTGAAGAAATAAAAATAAATTATAAAAAAATAAGTAACATTGAAAATCAAGAATATTAAGTATGCAATATTGTGCCATAAATCAAGCGTAAACATCATATTTATTCCATTTGATCACATTGAGGCCAGGCGTGATATTTGCTTAAAGAAATTATAAATACTCAAAATTAGGAATATTATTTTCTTTTCAGATTCCTTACTGTCTAACTTTGCTTTTTTAATAGATTTCGTTAATAACTGGCTGGAAATTATGTTATTACCCTGTTATTTCCGAATGAGTGAGTGAATTAACAGGAAGCAAATAAAGTGCTAAGGTAGCCTATGGATTTACCCAAAACGCGATAATTATATCTCGATAAAGGAAATTATTGGTTTGCAACATAATGATGTAAGATATACGCCGGATTATATCATTGCCCTAAGGTCGCATTGAGATCATAATTTTAGGTTACACACTTATTATTTATTTGAATCATATATTGCATGAATTTTGAAAACTTGAAGTCTAGATTTATTTAATAATCTGATCTTGAAAAATAATAATTTAGAATTGTATTGCAAACTAAAAAATAATAAACGTCATGTACCAAAATTCCTCTTAAACTTGTCTATTTTATAATTTTTGAAATTTAGTTACCATTACCATGACTATTATGCAAAAATTCATTTCAATAGTAAAAAAATAATTAAAAAATAATTTTACTTTTGATATAACAGGTATAGGGAAAACTTGCTGAAATTATATATTATATCTATGTAATATCATTCGATATAGAAAAGTCGATTTTCAAATAATATTGAAATAATTTTATCGATTAAAATATAATTATAGTAAAATTGTTACCATGTGTGAAATTTTTTTAAAATATTAATGAATTACGGGCAGTAAATTCTATATGTTAATAGCTTTTTTTCTCCAGCTAAACATAAATTCGTTTAACATGTTTGAAAAATTATTAAAAATTAATTTGCATTCCATTTCGTCATAATATTTATTTAGGCATTTAATCTTATATTGGAGTATGTGTCCAAATGAGAGAGGTATACTGGTAGGAATCATTTCGTTTGGACTGCAACCACGTAATATTCAGTGTGTGTGTTCATTAACAAAAAAGTTGAGGGTTACTTTTTGAGACTAATAGCAGCCATTTTCATATGGTTCATTTCGTTCAGTATATGAGAAATTAGGCCGATATTAAACAGTAAAAAAACATTATTGCATAATGCAAGTTTCAAAGATATAGTAGAAGCAGATGGGCACGAGTAAAGATCCTATTTTTCTATATTTGAATTCAAAATAAATTTATTGAAATTTATAACTTCTGCACTTTTAGAAAAACAAATCTATTTTCCTTTGTCATAGGTTTATAACTTCAAAGTTTCAAATGGATATTAAAGAGTAGCGTAAAGTATGTAGAGAAATGTATGAGAAATAAAGTAAAGTGGTTTCCTATTCCTTTATAAGCCCATTTATGTATCAAGTGATAAATAGATATCAAACCAATTTTTCATCTTTTAACTTTTATAAATCGACTTACTTATATATTGTCATTGAAGAAAACGTCCAATATAATTTTATTGCCGTTGAAAATATGAAGTGAACGATTGCAGAAAGATAAATTGGTAAACCTTAAGATTGATTTTAGAAACGTTCACATTGAATAGAAGAAAACACAGATGAATAACGTTGCGTAAGAGAAAATGGAATTTCTATTATAGATGACATAACAAATACACAACTTAATCAGTTGAGTTGATATCATTGATAAAAAATGTTTGGTTTTGCGTTAATATCATGAGGAACTAATACAAAAAATATAATAATATAGGAAAGATTGCCATTAGGGATTTTTCCTAAATGACATGCAAGTACTTAAATTATCAAATGTGATTTATGGAAACCCCTCGCCATCATTCCACTGATTCTTGAAATTATATAATTGATAAAGAATAAAACATCATTTAACTGGAACTTTTAAGTATGTGAAAAGTCTAATTAGTGTAATTGGTACTCTCCTTCCAGTTTCGATGAACCAGAGAATTCGCTGTCTAATTATCGAAAACTTTTTATTTTATTACATTTTTTCCATATTTTTTACAAATTAAATAATTGGCGGATAAAATTAATTTAGGATCAATTGTAGAATTTCTCTATCTCTCACCCCCCCCTTGTCCTGATAACGCATGGAGATGAAAATTGAAAACCAAATTAATCTAAAACAAAGTAGTAAATTATATTTTTAACGCTATAATCTTTGAGAAATAATCAAAAAGACTTCAATTAATAAAAAAGGTTCAACTAGTTCCTATCTCTCCCAGAACACCCCCTTTTCGTAAGAACAGGAAATATCAAAGATTTTACATCCAAAATGTTATACACCATATAGATTAACATTTAAATCATAGGGAAAGAATCAAGGAATTGCAATTAATCGATAGGAAAATTATCAATTGAAGAAAACAAAGCAGCCCCCTTTGGTGACAGCAGGGGGTATATCGGGGATAATATAATCAAAATGCAATAAACCCATATAAATAATATAAAGTAACTTTCAAACCATTGGGAAAGAATCAAGGAATTGCATTTAATCGATAGATAAATTATCAATTGAAGAAAACACGGTAACCCCCCTTTGGTGACAGCAGGGGGTATATCGGGAATAATATAATAAAAATGCAATAAACCCATATAAATAATATAAAGTGACTTTCAAACCATTGGGAAATACTTAAAACGCTTCAATAAATTAAAGTAATTCCGATTAGATTCGGATACCGTCTAACAACCCCCCTCCTGTAAATTATGTAAATAGTTATCAATTATTAAAAAATCAAACAATTATATCATTGAAAATAATGTTCAAATTATTTTAATAACAAAATATCAACTGGAATTGAAAATTTGATAAAAACAATATTGCTACCCTCCTCGGTGACAGCAGGGGGTATATCGGGGATAATATAATTAAAATGCAATAAACTCATGTAAATAATATAAAGTACCTTTCAAATCACTGGGAAAGAATCAAGGAATTCCAATTAATCGATAGATAGATTATCAATTGAAGAAAATACGGTAGCCCCCCTTTGGTGACAGCAGGGGGTATAGTCGGGAATAATATAATCAAAATGTTATTAACCCATATAAAATTAACCGATTTATTTCCAAATTAATGAAAAATAATCATGGAACATCAGTTATATTAATGAGGTTCAATTTAATACATATTTCTCATTGTCCCCCCCCTCCCTGATTTAATCGACAAAATCAAATCAAAAATCATCAAGTATAATATAAAACTTATGTATCAGCTGAATTTATATTTTGCAAAAGAATTACCAACCCAAAATAAGTCCTAGTAATCAGGGAGCCACAAAGTCAATACACCCCCCCTCTCAATTGGAGACATCGATAACAACGTACAGCATAAAGTCTGGTATAATTAAATTTTATTCGGCATTTGACAATAAAAAACGTGATAACCAATATCAATACTGAGTGAGATGTGTTTTGTTTCACAATTTGATCAATAATGTCAATGATAATGAAAACTGCACATATATCACAGGATTAATATAGCTATTGATAATAAATTATAATTATCAATTATTATTCTGATACAATCAATTTCATGTCTTTGTGTTTGTGCTTGTATATCGCATTATGTTTTGTATATGCACAATCTGTTTCACAACACCAAGCGGTACTCAATAACAATACTACACAACTCAAATGCCAATTGTCATTTCATCGATTAAATTAGGAATTTCAATTTAAATAGTTTCCCTTATAAATTGTATATTAATCTTTTCCACGAGGTTTATTAATAGTCAATTTCAAAACAATTTAATTTTTTACTTTGAATCATGAAGTTCTGAAATCAGTTTATTTCGACTATTTTCAGTGCTTTTATTGTTAATGCGAATAATTTTATCGCCAACTTTCAAATTCTTGTTATTTGCTTCGCTGTCAGCATCAATTGACACAATAATGAGACCGTCTTTACGAGAATCTGTTGTTAATTATTTCAGTCAATTATTCTCAAATAATTTCTACCAACCGCATTTTTTGACTTCAATTCCATAGCCTTTGCCACAAGTATTGTTGAGGGTAATTTTAAATTCAGTCATTCTATTTAAAAAAATATATTTATCAATCTAAAAATAGCTCTTCATCTTTGATTATATTGCTAGAATGTAAATAATAATTAACCTTATGGAAAAATATTATGAATGATTAATACATTTTATTTTTTATGAAAAAGTTAATTGAATTATACGAAAATATATTCTAAAATTTAATAAAATTAGCAATTTAAATTTTAAAAGTATAATTAAAGATTTTATGAAGTTGATGCATTTAAAGAAATTGACTTGATTAAAGTTATAATTTACTAATATATATTTACACAATTTTGAAATAAAATTATATATGAAATTACAATCTCAATTTTAATTGCTTGTAAAATAATTCAAATCTGATTTATAAATTAAAATTAGCCTACATTAAAAAACAGGAAATGCATGTGTCCTCTGTCAATGTCACAAAAAATTCTCCTAAGGTGAACTGTAGCGACGTGACATTTCCGTATGTTATTCTTGGTCCTATTTCTTAGTCAACTTTGCTGTTTTAACAATATCATTGATTGAGTATATTTTGTGGATGTCATATATGAGTTAGGATCTACGGTAGTAATATTTACTTTCAACATTAGCTATTGTCTAAATAACCCCATTATAAGGTAGACGCGAATATTTGCTATTTTGGTATATTTTCTTGGATTATTGGTGGGTTATTAAGTTGGACAATATTTTAGACTAGAATTCCACTCAGAACTCACTTCTAAGCACCGTTAACAGACATCCACTAAAGGTGAGCTTCTATTTTAGGACTGTTATTAACTGGACACTTCGAGTTCACAGACTGTTGTAGGAAGATTTGTGATTAATTTTTATTAGTCTTCTAATTTTGTCTAACTTTCCTCAATTTAGTATCGTCGCGCTTGAATATTTACTTTACAATTAATTAATTATTAGTCAACAAAATTGAATCTTTTTAATAACACCGATATATTTGTATGTTATAACCGTAAGTACATAAAAGTTTGCTTCATCGGTGAAATGCTTGATTTTCTGGGAGACATTGGTCACTAATCCTTGGGTCAACTCACAAGTTTGCAGGGACGGCTCTATCATATAGGCGAATTAGGCGGCCGCCTAAGGCGCAAAAATATTTTTCTAAATTATTTCTCGAATATATAAAAAAAATTATTTATTATGACATCTTTAATTATTGTCACTCCTATATTATTTTGTACTATTATTTATGTATTTTGAAACTGCATATATTATTATATTTTGAAATGGACAAATTTTTTATTTCACTCAATAAAAAATTTATTATTACCTACTCGTTGAATTAAGAAATTTAAATTATTAAAACATAATGTTTCAATTGGCATTCGTTAAGGTAGGCGCTTCATAAAAATTCGCCTAGGACGCTAGGCTTGGACAAAATTTTTTGAGCCGCCCTTGCAAGTTTGATTTATAATGAGTACCTGTTTACACTTTTGATATATAATTTGTTCAATTTTATTCGGTTTGTAGTTCTACTTGCTTTATAGTTGAAGAAAGGTAAGTGCAACCGGAGCTACTATCACAACGTCATCGACTGGATGTATTTCGTCATCTCAACCTTAAGCATTGGCTTGCTCCATCGTCATCATTCTGCAACTTACGGATCTTGTCCTCTAGTGTATGAACTTGCATCTGTTGTACACAGAGTTATATTTTATACTGCTTCAGAAATATCTGGCTAGCTTTATTGGTACGCTTTATTTTTTCAAGTTGTAACCGCTTTGCCTCAATTTCGTGGCAACGAAGTTTTAATCTTTCAGTACGGCACTGGAACTCGTTTTGTTTTTTCTTGTCTAGCATAGGTCTCCACAGAATCTCATAGATAATTTCTTCACTGAAAATTAAATTACACTTGACAGATTAATTAATCGTAACTATCAATTTCATATAAAAATGATCTTCTTTTAGTTATTCTGTCATTTTGAAAGATTTTTTTTAATACGACTAGAGAAGTCTTCAGATAAAATTTATGATCACTGAATCTCTTTCTCCTTTATAGTCTTTCTCAATAGCTTTATTTTCAAACGGATACGTCATATACTCTACAACCATCTGTATCGTAGACGTAAAATTAGCGTTTCTATGAAACTTACATAATTAAAGCATTACTGAACACTGAAAATTAATAAAACACCAAAAAATATTAAATTGCCTAAACGGATCAATGTATTTAGATGATCCTTCAGATCTTTATACATAGTTTTGTGAGTCCTAACAAACGTGTGCCTCAAATTAGTTTAGTTGATTGTATTTGCTTTGGCTGAAGAAGACTTAAAATCTCTTTTGAAATTCGGGTTGGTTATGTCCTGTTGAAATTTTCAGTTGGCCCTGTGATCTGTCCACTTTCACTCATAGCCAAAATATAAATGTGAATTATTATCGTTTTTCACTCAATTACAGAATACATATGATGTTAATCAAACATTGTGCTTAGTAGGTAGTATTGTCTTCGGTCTGAATGTGTCATTCTAATTAGGTAGGGGTTGGATACGCTATTAATTATTATGCAGCGCCTATCATGAAAAGCTTCACAACCCCCTCTCAGTAAAAAGTAAACCTGGTACATACAGAAACAAATGAATTCATCAAAATGATGTACGATCAGTAGACAATCACCATCGCTTAAGTCAGAAACACGGCGCACATACACTACAGCACCAACACATGTCAAACTAAACTGAAAATCCAAATCTCTATTCTCCGTCAATTAGGCTTTCACCTCTGATATCTTTTCAATTGATATTATATTTCCCTTAATTCCAAAAATGCTAAATTGAGTTTTATGTTAAGAAACGTTAATTATTTAGTAGTGAAACCTCTCCCAAAAATCAAACTCGTTTATGTGCCCTTGATCAACCATTATACTTATTAATACAGAGCGAGTGAAAACAGGAAAATGCACTAAAATATCAAATATATTTCGTATTCAACCCAATGGTGGGGTTACAGAATCTCTAATTCAATAATGTTCCTTAGGACCAGAAAATGAACCAGATATGTCAACAATGCTCCATAATAAATAACAACACGATAGGGAAAAAATAGACCAAGAACAACAAATAGAAATATCTGCAGAAGGAAATGCTAAATATGATGAAAGCGAAATAAATGAAAAAAGTAATTATTTTATTAAACCAGATATAACGAAAACTTAAGCAAATATTGAAAATTTGTCCATCACAACCAAATTTGGAAGCAAAATATAATATAATATTGAGCAATCGTTTTCGGGGGGCAAGAAAATGAATCTCATCCATGGAGTCACAATTACTTGAATTAGACTTGCATTCGGTTATCGGTAAACAAAAATCATTGAATTTTATTTAATACTTACCATCACTGTATGCTACTACATACTTTAATTGTGTTTACATAGAATTGATGACAATGGGATGATATGAGTTGGGCATCTGATACAATAATTGTTTAATAAGAAATAGCTAACTGCAATTCATTGGCACATGTTTAGTCGTGATGATGGTCTTTTATCGTTTATATTTACTTTAGATCAGACTGGAACTTCAAATGGAATTCAAGATCCTGGGCTGAAAGTGCGCTCTCTCAACCAATATTGGTTCAGTCCTTTTTGAAAGAGACTCGTCCGATGGCAAATTATAAGTATTACAACAAATGTAAAAACTAAAAATGATTTATGTTATAATTTTTATATTGTTGAGGTCTGTAAATTAAATTTAAATGAAATTTATGTTGAAAATTTAAATAAAAGTAAATGAAGAAAAAGACAAATAAAAGCGGGATCATGCACAGAATTGATAGTAAATGAAAGTGTGATGGAAGCAGTATTAGAAAATGCCAAAAGCAATTGCGAAAGGCAAGAATCCGGAAATCCGAGAAAAATCAATAAATTATAAAATCATCGAAATCGAATTGGGAAAACGGGACAGGTATAGATTAGCTAATGGTCAACAAGATGATGATTGGGGATTTATCAGAAAATGGCTAGGAAGGGTCGAAAAGCATTCAAATGTGTAAAAACAGAAAACGGTAATTAATAGATTAATTGGCTAATAGAAAACCCGAGCTAATGGGAAACCCGAGCCAATGGAGAACACGAGAGATGAAGGAAACCCGAGCTGGGTAAACAAGAAGAAAAGTAAACAGAAGGAAGATTTAGGCCCATTAGCTTGACACAATGATTAATTGGAAAAGAGCAAGGAGAAGATAGTGCGTGTAGAAAGGCCGGACGGACCATTAATTATCTTTGTTCGTTGGACCATTATGGGTGATAGCCGAAGCAATTATGTGGAAGCGAATGTGAAGTGAGAGATTGACTCGGCAATAACCATTTATCATCCTGATTTCGAAGAGTATATAAGGAATCGGAAAATCAGAGCAAATCGGCATTTTGCCTCAGGTAGGGTAAGAAGAAATCGAGCTTAGGAAAAGACAAAAACGAATTTATGACATTAGGGAAAAAAAAGAGATACAATAAGAATAACAAGAGTGAAAAAGGATCAAATCAAAGAAACAAAAGGAAATCGTTGGTCAAGAGAACCTAAGGGAATAAAAGGTGAATATTATCTTTATCAAAGCATCAACACCGAGCGGAGAATCGGTCAAACGTGACTTTGATGATTGAGTGTAAAGTGTTGAGAAAAGATTGTAAATTTTGTTATTTCAATATACGTTGGGTCGTTTATTGTTTTGATTTAAAGGACACGAGGAGTCAGAGGTAACCGACTTAAATTAACTAAAAACCCAACAATATTTTATATTAATAATTTGATTATTTTAGTAAATGTTTCATTCCACGTTGGGTTTTCAAGAAATTAGTCCTACAAAGAAACTTTTGTAACAAATTACTGTATTCCCTAGTGTAACAGATGGACTTTACTTTCAAATTTTCTCTTTTACAAACCCAAACACTGTAGGATTTTAAAAATTAAATTAAAATTCTTTGAAAATTAAAATTAAATAAAACCTGAATCATAGTAAATTGAACTCATTTTAATCAGCACGAAGTTTAAAGACGAAATAGCCATCAAAAAATAAAGTTTATTTATTTTCAGACAATTTATCAATATTTTTTAATAATTCGATGGAAGCGGAATTATTCACAAGAGCATAATTCAAATAAATAAGTAAGCAATTTCCACAGTGTTTATTTATTGAAAATTCCGGACTTAAAATAGATCCAGTTTACTCAATTACAGAATTTAACTGATCTTTTTATTGAATTTTTCTTTTTCTTCTTTTATTGCTGACTTTAATTTTTAATATTTTCATTTTAAATAAATTTGTTATATTTTTTACAATTTTCGATTTTACTAAATATTTTATTATTCAACACATTTTATAAATATCAGATCCAGGCAGTGTTGGATACCAAAAAATTTCGAAAAATAAAAAGAAGAAAGAAATAGAAAAAATTTATTGAAATCGAAAATTTTCAAATTAAATATTTTAAATTAATTTTTAAAATAATTTTATTTCGTGGAAACAAAAACAGAAGCAAAAAGAATGAAAAAGTTCAATAAGGAAGTTCAAGTATATCTCGTATTTGAGTGAACAAGCAATATTTTTAGTCGAGAATTTTCAATTAATAAACATCGCGGAAGAGATTTATTTGAATTATATAGATCAATAATTTGTTTTATGTTTAACATGAATTTTCGGAATTCTCATTTAAAAGTGTTAGTAAAAATAAGAAAGAGGTCAGTGTCGAGAATTTGTGTTAATTATTTTACAAAATATTAATTTAAAAAGAATTGAAGATAAAAAAATTGAAAATGAAAATTGTTCAATGGTGAAAAAGATTTTATTGATAAATTTCATGAATTGTTAATTCTCATTAATTCGAATATCAGTATAAAAATACTAAATTTACCAATTATTCCATCAACAAAAATATTCCACAAACGCAAAATCAAGCCATTTTATCCATTACAATTCCAATATTTAGCCTTACGTTAGTACCATCAATAATATAGGTTACAAGAGCGCATTTATCACTATTTCAAGTAAGTTTTTGAAAAATTATTAATAGAAAAAATAGTTATTTTGTTGGTATTAATATATATTTATAGAGAGATAGAGATGATGTTAGATGTGAGTTTTCTAATAAACTAAATCTATGGCCTTAATTTCGAAAATTCATCAATAGTTGATAATCTTTGGACCAGGCTCTCTTTCCTCCAGACAGAGCTTCGCAATTGTAAATGCCATCATCTCCCGGCTGGAATTCTGAGATAGTCAAGGTGCTAACTGTGGCGTCACAATTTCTATATGATTCTGTGACAACCATTCGTCGCTCAGTCGTCAAACAGCCCCAATTGAATCGCCAAATGATTTTTGGCAAGGGATATCCAGTGACTTGGCATGTGAGGGTGACTGTTTCCCCTCTTCGAGCATTGACCTTGTATGAATCTGATGATTCTTGTATTATAATTGGTTGGACTAAAGGAGATTATAAATTATACGGCTTTTTTATTTAAGCTATTAATACCGCATCGGCTTTCATCGTCTCCATTGACACAGTCGTTGTCTTTGTCGCAAACAAAAGCTTTTGGAATGGATTTAGTCCCATCATTACATTGGTACTTCAGTCCCCCACATTCGAGAACATTACCTATGAGGAAATCCAGAAATCAGAGCTTTATTATTATTATTATAAACGTTACCATAGCATTTAGCTTCATCATATCCATTGCCACAGTCGTCTTCACCATCACAGGTCCAATGTGCTTGATAAATTGGATTTGTTGGTGCGACGCCATTATGAATTTCGCAGCGCTTAGACAGGGGATCGCATTGTCCTGATTTGATGTTAATTTTATTTTAGTGTAGATAATAATGTACGGCAAAATTCTTGATCTTCATCTGATCCATCTGCACAGTCTGGTTTTCCATCACAGAATTTAGCTGAATTTATACATTCACCATTTCGACATAATCTGGATCCAGATGAACAGATTGGATCAACCAAGACTGTAACTTCAGCAGTAGACCTTCCTTTACGGCAAGTGAATCGGGTGCCATTGTCATTTGTGGTCACAGCTCGATAGGTAAGTTGTACTTTTCCTGCTTCCAACTTTTCAACAGTTGTTCTTTGACTATCAGCTGCTCTGCCACCATTAGACAGGACAAATTCTGGATAGTCAGGACTTCTCCCTGCACCCACAACATAGCATTGAAATGTAGCTGTTTGTCCGGATCTGAGTTTGATGATTGGAGGTGTTATAATGATCCTCACTGAAATTTATCATTTACTTTTTCCAGATTTAGGAATATTAAGTAAAATATTTTAAATAAAAATTTATCTTATTCAAGTTTTCAATAGTAATTATTATTAAAAATAATAATCGTTTTAAGTATTTATTATTTCACTCGAAAAAGGCAGTGCCGAAAATTCGTAAATATCACAACCATCGATATATTTACTGATTCATAGTCTTCAAGCCTTTTAATAAATTCAATGTCAATGGAAATGAAATCAGTGGTGGAATTTGAAAAAAATTGTATTGGAAACTCTTCGTGTTGGACATGTGATATTTTACGAGAGGCTTCAAAAGTTACGGAAATGGATTGTTCAATTGAACTCCAAACAACTTATCACCAGACATACTTCGCAAAGGTTCCCAGGAAATCACCACAAAATTTACCCAAACGTCTTATTGGTGACTATTTATATATTGTTAAACGGTTATTAGACATTGCGGAAATACAATATTTTCAACTAAGACACAAATTATTGAAAAGTAATATTTTCCTTTTTCCAATGAAATGAAAATAAATTATTAAATACAGATTTACATACAAAAGAAATTACCATTTTTTAATATAAAACACTATTTTTTTTATTTTCCATTTTTCGCAACAAGTTAAAATTTTCTATACATCACAAACAAAAATATGCGGTTCAGACATTGACAATGTTTCAGAAGACTGTCAAGGTGTTATTAGTGCTATGCATGATGAGTTTCTTGCTATTTGAGATAATTAAAGCAAGCTTATACTTTTTAAAAGTGACTTATTTTGTCTATAAATTTAGGGTGCGACTTATACTCGTTAAAATACATTAAAAAAAATACATTAAAACGTAATAAGTAAGGACTTTTCAATTTCGCTAATGAACATGTTATTCTTAATTAATTTTTCAGTAAATTTCATTAATAAATTTTAATTGTAATTTTTAAGTTATTTAGCAATTAATTTTCATGCTTTTGATTTAATAATAATTTTTTTTAATATATTTTAGAATTCATGACAGATTTAATCATAAAGATATACTATTTATTTATATAATATTTATTTGTGAAAGTAATAAATCTTGTTAATAAATTAATATTTTGATTATTTTCCCTTTTTAGAATTTTTAGAATTTTTTTCTTAAAAGAAGTCAGCAATATTTGGGCAAAATTTCTATCTAAAAACAAATTAACTAAAACAACTTACATATTTATTTGTATGGAATCATTGGTGTTGTTGAAACATCAAAATTTTCTTCGGAGACATGCGTAATTCGTTTTTTATATTTGAAATAAGGCTCTTATTTGTTGTCTAATGATGTGCACTTTTATTATAGAAATTTTGTGCATTGTGAGTGCGTGTATAAATTTATTTTTCTTGTATCAAATTTTTATAACATTTTATAATATAAGACCTTATTTATTACCAAAGCACCTTACTTATTGTCAATTTTGTTAGTGAAATACATACAAATTTATTATTGGTTAGTTTTTTATATTATTAAGGCTCTTATTTATTGTATTATATATGCTAGTTTTTAATTTGCAAATGAACTTACGGTCACTTTCTACTATTAAAGTCGCTCGAGCAGTATCTCGGGTTTGAGGTTCGGTACAAATATAAACTCCTGCATCTTTCATTTCAGCTTGGGTAAGAATAATAAAGCTAGTTTCCTCTGCGCTTGAATCATCAGATCGGCTCCATCTTGGCTCCAAATTAGTGATCTGTCCGGTTTCTTTGCTCAAAAATGACCATATAACATCCCGATTTTTAGTTCGATATCCTTCGACTCTACAATGAAATTCTACTGGTACTCCATCGCCAACCTTTCGAGTTTGTAGACTTGGAGAAACTTCGGTATTTCTGCTTTCTAAAGAAATAAATGTATTAATTATGTTTTTTTATGAATTATGAATATTGACTTTATTTTCCGATCATAAATAAACCTTAAAGGTATAAAATATGGCTAATTGTATCACTCCAAGGATGATCATTTTCTTTTATGATTTACATATGCATTATTCTTTTGACATTGGCGACAATTCGAAAAATAGATAAGATTGAAGGCAAAGATATGATCAAGGGAAAATTAACAAAGCGTTGTATTCAAAGTTTCAACTATGATTTTATGAGCTGTTTTGAGGTAGATTGAGCAAAGGATTTTGTATCATTTTTTAGTGAACTAGAAAATAAACTATAATTCATGACCTCATTAGACAACATTTATCGTCCTTTATAACAGTTTGATCTTATGCGTAAAAGTCTCCGACAAAAAATGCACAAATTGACTCATAAGCAGATCAAAAAGTAGATGAAAATAATCAAATAATTGCTCAAATACGAATGAAGATTGTTCTTAGAAGGATGATTGGTATGTTCAAGCCATTCTAAAGAAACATATCCAGTCATAAAACACAAGAAATCGGGAAAAAGGTCAGGATTTCTATTTGAAATGATATCAATTTTATACTTAACTTCGAACTTTTTATAAATGAAAATTCTATAGTACATCTCCATTTTTAATACCTGCATCTTGTTTATAAAGGTTTACATATTTGGTACCTGGCTTAAGTCAACAGAATGAAAGATTCTATTCGACAAGACAACGCTCCAGCAGACCACTTTCTTTTGAAATCGTCAAAAGCTGCCAATTTTGTTTGCTAAATTAAAAAAATCTGGGAAAATTCTGTATTTACTTACTAGCCATTACAATGATGTAAGCCTCCTTGGTTTCGCCTCGGACTCTGCATTCGTATTTTCCTTCATTGGCTTGTTGAATACCTTTAAGTACCATAATGCTCACATATAGTCTTGGGACCACTAAAATGTCATATCTCGCATAATCGTTCGGGGTGATTTCTCTATTATTAAAGTACCAGATGGCATTTCTACCCTGTATCCCTTCTGTGTTTACAGGGATTTCACAGTGCAATTCTCTTTTATCTCCAGCTCGAACAAAGATTTGAGGTCCCGGTGGGTTCGATAATTCTGTATCAATTGATAAATTGAAGGGATCTTTGTAAATTATGACTTCAACATACCGATTTTAGACCCAGATTTAAATTCTGCCTGAATTACGTAGGTAGAATTATAGTTGACCATTTCGTTGGTGTTTGAATCTCTCCCCCTAGTAACGCATTGATAAACTCCCATATTCAATTTATCCAGTCTTGGAATAATGTGTCTGCTCGACTGGGAAATTAGTCTGTCATTGAAGTAGATTTCATAGGTCGCGTCTGCCAGAGGTGGATTGATTTCGCAATTAAGTTCTAGCGGTTCAAAGTATCTGATGACTTTAGGATTGCTGATGAAACGGGTTGAATATTCAGTTCTTGATCTACCTAAATTTTGTATAAAAAGATTTTGAGTGATTAAGAGTAGATTATTAAAAATTATTTTACCTCCAGTGTTTGGACCACCGGTAAATCTGATTTCGATTTCTTGGTTCTGTATATATGGAGGCTGAACAGACGGAACAGATATTCTACATTGATACTTTCCGAACTTTGATAGGTCGTCGAGTTTCAATCTCAAAATTTTATCTTTCGAAATGACATTATTTCTCGAATCTAACCAGGAATAGAGAAACGTTGCGAATAATTTATTATCAGTCTTTGTTTTATCGACTTCGCATTTGAACTCAACCGTTTCACCAAACACATAGTTTCCAGATACTTTCTCAATTTTGATCGGAAGTTCTTGAAATAACGGTCATTTGAATTTAGACGACAAATAAAGATATTTTACCTTTAACCTGCACAAAAGTTGTACCTTCAGATACTTGATTATCCGATACTCGAGTCATTTTGCACGTGTATTGGCCCGAAGCTTTGGGACTGACTTGGTTTTTAAAAAGCGACGATGTAATTTGCCTTTCTCCAGTCGGAGTGATCCATTCGAATCTATAATTAGCTGTCACCCCGGTAGTATCTTTACATGATATAAAAATTATCCCGCCAACAAATGTTTCATAAACTTGTGGAATAACCACTTGGAAATTATTCGAACCTAGACCAAATCAAATTATTATTGGAAATATATGATAAATATAGTAACCGCTCTGATCCCTGATTTGTAATCGAAGCGATTTATTAGTTGTCGTGAGTCTACCGTCAACAATTTGGCTAGCTTTGCACGTATATCTGCCTACATGTTCATAAGAAAAATTTGGTATAGTTAAATTGACATTTGATCCTCGTAAATTGTTTCTAGGATCTACCCATTCGTATGTTGTTGGAATGTTTGTTACCACTGATTGCGGCTTGCATCGCAGAATAACTGTATGGCCAAGTTCAACATTAATTACTTCTTCTTGAGCATCGATAACAAACAGAAAAGACAGAATAGAGAAAATCAACAATAAAGACTTCATTCAGTTGAAATTGTGGAATAAGCTAAGGTGACGTTAGTTATGTTTATATGGCCATATACTATGGTCTAAACATCCGGACTAGTAAATATTGTGGTGTTTATAGACGCTCCGTTACTACATTCATTCATAACTTGGCATAAACAGTTGTTAGTCAATAAATGTATAAGAATGATTACAATGTACTACTAATAAATGAACGCGATTAACTCGCAGATTAATTTGATCTGAAACCATACCGAGGATACGTGATTTATGGTAAGGGTAAGTTCAAGAGGTGGGAACATTGGTTTTAACAACATGGAGCTTATATATATATATATATGCTTCCTACATAAGAATGGTGGTCTGTACACGTTTCCTTCATTTTTATACATTTATGTTCATTAATCTCAAGTATTATTCCTGATATGATGTCGCGAATCCTTGCTAGCAAATAAATATTGAAAATAAACACATTAATGATCAGAGAGGTTATGCTGATGACCTTGGGGGTGCGCTTGAAACCTTATCACTCAAATATTATAAACATTGATAGCGATTCAATTATTTATTTATAAAAATATTTACCAGCCAAATTTACGGTTTTATCAATTTAGTACATTTTTCCAAACTGAATCCAGTGTTTTTATTTTTCCCCGTAACAAATTAAAATTATTATAATAATAATTATATTTATTAATTATAATTATTATTTTTAAAGTTGTATGAAAATTTCATGATTTTCCAGTATATAATATTTGCAATTTTATTTTTGTATTTTTTTGTAATTTTCACTATTTTCATACAATCGGGTCACTGAAACCGGGTAAGAGGAAATTCTATTAGAAATTGACATTAAAATTTTCATTAAAAAAATTATTTTTTTAATTTTGTATTAAACATCAAAACTTGGAAAAATTCGGGGGAAATAGATCCATTGTAATATGGAATATGTCCATAATTCTTTCCAATATAATTTGTACGGTTTTTGAGTGCAACGAAAACTTTGAAGCCTACAATTATTTTCTATCAAAAATGGATTGTCTATTATAAAGAAATTGGTTGATAAATATTTGATTCCTGGTCTCCTTCTAACTTGGTGATTCATTTAAAGGTTTGGTCAACTAAATTCAATCCAGTTAGAAATATTAATAATTGATCAGTTTATTACTAGATGCACCTGTTTTCATGGAATAAAAACATCAATAATATTAAAATAACCAATCAAATTATATTATCGAAACACCCAAACTTACTTGTGTGTTGAATTTTAATTTTTCATGGAATTAAAACTTATATGGAAATTGGAAAGTAGTAAGAAAAATAAATTGAACTCACATTCACAACACATAGCTCAAATGCATATAAACTTTTGATATGTAGAAATCTTTTATGGAATAAAATATTTTTTTAAATTTTATTATTTTAAGAAACTGGCACATTACAATTACGAATTCAATGCCGAAGACACTACAGAAATAAAAATTTTTTAAAAATGAGTTTTTGAGAAAATAAAGAGAAAAAACAGTAAACGTCTGAAGAAGGATTTCATCTTAATCGGTAAATATGAATAGCAAAGTGTTCAATCATCTCTAATTTACAAATTGAGAAAACTTTAAAAGACAATGAAAAGCCTAAAAACATTTTTTATATATATTCGCCATTTTTACCCGAATTGGATGAAAATAAAATAAAAATATGTGACTAATAATATAAAATAATAATACAAAATACTATAAAAACATCAAATTTAAATGAAGAATTATTAAAAGCTCATTTCAAATTGTAGAAAATTCAAAAAAAAATTCATAAATTTAATAAAAATAATTGATCATAAATTATGAGTCATCTATAGATTTGCACACAAATCTGTATTATAGAAAATTTTATTCCATGAAAACCTGTATATGAAGATTTTGCACACAGAATATCAATAGTGTTCTCAGTTTCAGTTTCCACACAAAACATTGTTATACTTTATAAATAAACCTTAACCCTATCTCTTTTTTACTTTAATTGAATCTGAAACCAATTTTTCTAAATTCTCTTTTTTCATTCAATGCCAGTTATTTGCTTAATTAATGGTCAAATCTCAAATTCCATAATCTTCTCTAGTCTCCTTTGTCCATAATGATGTAACTAATTAATTTAACTAATTAATTTTTCTGATTGTTATTCAAGTTTTATTTACTTGCATCAAAGTTCATAATTAATAATTCTATTGTTTGTCACTTCTTATTGTTGTCACGCTTTTTTTAAACTTTCTCAGTTACTTTTCTTAATAGACTCCGACATTATTATTTTCTTTTTCGATTAAACATCGATATCTTTACTGATTCATAGTCAATTTTTTTAAAAATACAATGCCAATAATAATAATAATAATATAACCAAGTAATGTTTTACACAAAACTGCATGTAAGATTTTACTCTTGAATTCATTAAAAACAATAAATATGTAAATGTATTCACTAAAGAAAAATATAGTTTATTGCTTAAAACAATTTCAAAAAAAGTAAAAGAATTAATAAGAAATTAAATAGAAGGTCGCACGAAAAACGCATTTTAAGATATTGTAAATTATAAAATTCGAAATATTTGTAACGCATGATTTAATCTCAAATATAATTTCAAGATTAACATGAGAAATCAAATTTGATTTGATAAATATTTACTTTTCTATTTATTATCAATAACAAATGACAAAACAGGCCAATGTTTGGTTCTCCGTTGACTCGATTTGATAGTCCACGTTCAGTAAAAGTGCATTTTTTAATAATAAATTTCAGTTGATTCACCCGGTTTAATCATGCGTGAATTGAGGTGACAAACATTAACGGAAATTGAACCAGTCCATCTGAATTGTGTAGGCGACAAATGTCCATCCTTGGATGTATAACCTTTTCCGGTTATTTGAGGGGCGATTTATAAGATCTATTTGAATGAATGTTATTTCTTTATTTTGATTTGACATCACATTTTGCAGATTAAACTGCACTTTCAACAGAGCCGCTTAGTTTGGTTATATGGCCAACCATAAGGAGAAAGTTTTAAAATAATTAATTTTTTGATTGATTGTATTTCATCAGTCAAGCCAGAATACAGTTGCTTAGTATGTCATGTTTGACCTTCATTGTTAAGAAATTAAGATTTTGTCAACATAATATCTATTTCTTACTCCACATATCCTTTATTTAAGATGACCAGATTTTTAGATGGGCAAAGCGGGACAACTTTGAAGGAGGGGGGTATCAACAAATATTTTCATATAGAATAAAAATAATATGGTAATATTTTTTGATTTTTAACATAAGTACAATTTATAAATATAAAAAATTGTATAATATTTTATTCCTTGACATATTATTAGTTTGATAAACTTAAAATATTTGCAAAATTTTATTTTTATATTTCTTTCTAAAATTTCTTTTAAGATTACGGTCAGTGATATACTTTTTGTTATCAATATAAAATTGAAAACTACGAGTATTTAAGCTAAGTTTAAGAAAATTTATGTATTTATGAAATATATATATATATAAATAAATAACTTACCTTAATTTATGGTAAGTAGCAGATTTGTAATATTTATTTGTTTAATTAGCTTCCTAGCACACAGTACGAACACGAAGTGTATCATCTGAGAAACAAATACAATGTAACTGGGTAAGAAAAGCAATGTGTTAGTCTTAGTAGTCCGTAGGATTCTTAGAATGCAAAATAATGATTTTCATAAATATAAATTTTATCTTAATTCTAAAAGTCGGGACTTTTGAAAAACGTTGCGGGACACGGGATAAATAGTGAAAAATTTGGATTGTCCCACCTAAAGCGGGACTTCTGGTCATCTTACCTTTATTTAAACATTAGGATCCAAAACAGTGAGATTTGAGTAGCTCCAGGGTTAATTGCTGCAATGAACAAATCGAAATAAATTGTGCATGAACTTTAATTAATATAATTAATTACACAAATTATTATATTGGATTGAAATTACCTCAACGTAATATGTAATATAACACTGAGAAGTGTTGACTTAAGTGTTGTGTAACAATCTTACAGTTCAACACTATTTCGCAATAGTGTCAAACTTACTACATGTAACAGAAATAAAAAGAAATCAAATTTTAAATAACAATAGTCACAATATTATTACCACTAATCATTAGTAGTGTAGAAAGACCCATTCTTTCCCCAGTGCATCCATGACCAGGAGGGGTAGAGATTTATAAATAAGCTGTTTTCAAACAAGCTACCTTGGAAAAAATCTACAAAATTTCAAACTCCAACAGGTAAAAATAGAAATTGGTCAAACTTTGAACCAAGTAGTTTACTAACATGGCAAGTTTAAAAAAATACTTGGGAGCAAAAGTTACTAAGTTTGGTAAAATAATGTGAACTGCGGAAAGAATTGGTTTTTCTACATTACTCAGGAGCCGCGTTTCCCAAAGTGGGTTCCGCGGATTGATAGCAGGGGTTCCGCGAACTTTTTGTAAATAAATAATTTATAAAAAAAGGATTTATAAATAAAGATTAATAAATAATTCTCGATTTTATTCGATCCAATTTAAAATTTTTTTCAAAGGGAAACCACAGCTTTTTTAATTATATTGTTTTAAAATACGCATTAAAAATACGAATTTAAAATTTGTTTTAATAATATATGATAAAAAGGTAAGTTATTTTTTCAATTTTTGAAAATAAGCGTATGAGTATTTTTTTATTATCGATTAATTTTGTGAATAGTTAACCCAAATTTGTGTGATGATAGAACGTTGGTTAAAACAAGGGACTTTTAAAAATAAAAAGACTTCAATAAGTGCACCTACTACTGAAGATATTTCTGAAGAACCGAAGTTTAGCACTTCTACAAAGTGATCATTCTCAGCTAAAAAAACCAACAAATGAGTCAATCTTGTGTATAAAAAAACGAAAATAAGACATCAGTTATTTGTCGTATGGGTTTACAGGTATAGGAAATACAGACACACATAAAGCGCAGTGTGTTATTTTCAATAAAATATTGTCGAACGCTTCTCTTACCCCACCAAAACTTAAAAGACATCTGGTAATGAATCATCCCGACCACAAAGATAAATCATTAGATTTTTTTAAACGAAAACTTGAGGGATTGGACAAAACAAAGTTATCCATACTGAAAATTGTAAAAACAAACAATGAAAAAGCATACAAAGTAAGCTAGCGTAAAGCCCTCGCTGGTAAACCACACACCATAACAAAAACACTTATTAAGCCCTGTGTGAAGGATATTGTATTGTGTATGTTTGAAGATGAAAAATCTGTAGAAAAGATTGATATGGAGCCATTATCAAACAATACGGTTGCCCTGACGTATTCAAGATCTTGCAGATGATATTAAAAAAGAGCTTATCTCTTGTCTGCATTTGTGTGAGGCTTTTTTGTTACAGCTCGATGAATCAACTGACGTAACAGGGCTCGTTGTTTTGCTTGTTTTAGTACGTTATAATTTTGACAAGTCAATAGAAGAAGATTTACTTTTATACAATTTTTTAGAAACAAATACAACAGGCGAAAAAATTTTCAACACCATTAACAATTTTATGAAAAAACATGATATTAATTGGCATAAATGTATTGATGTTTGTAGTGATGGTGCAAAATCAATAGTTAAAAAAACTGCGGGCGTTATATCAAGAATTAAAAATATTGTACCAAATTGTAGCAGCAGTCATTGTGTCCTTCATACGTACGTTCTTGTATATAAGAAAATTTCTATTGACATGAAAACTGTTTTCAATAAAGCTGTTCAAATTTTTAATTTTATTAAAACGCGACCACTGCAGTCGAGGCTCTTCAAAATTATTTGTGAAGACATGGGAAGTCAACACACCGCTCTTCTTTTACATGCAGAAGTAAGGTGGTTGTCGCGAGGCAAAGTTTTATCCCGAGTTTTTGAACTACAGCGAGAACTTGCTATATTTTTATCAGAACAAAAACATGAACGGTTTGCCGTATTGACAAACTCTTGCTGGCTGATGCGACTTGCATATATCACAAAGTTAAATTAAATGAGCCTTTCTCTTACATGGGGAAAATGTAACAGTATTTAGCGTTAAATATAAAATATCGGCTATTGTCACAAAAATTAGAGTTTTGGATCAATTGTGTTGAAACTAACAATGTGAGTTGCTTTTCAACACTTTCTGATTTTTTAATAGGAAAATGATTGCCTTCTGGATAAAGATATAGGTCTTGATATTGTCCAAAATTTACGTGGATTATATGATAATCTTCAAAGATATTTTCCTGCGTCCAATAATGAATTCATGTGGGTTGAACATCCTTTTATCATCAACAATCTCGGAATATGAGAACTTGATTGAAATAACATCCGACGAACAATTAAAATACATTTTCAACACTGTCCACCTGGCAATATTTTGGGAAATCTAATTTCAGAACATAAAGTTTTGGCTGAACGAGCAATACGGGTGCTTTTATCATTTTCTACTACATATTTGTGCGAAACTAGATTTTCTTATAATACTTCTACGAAAACAAAATATCGTAATAAACTAAATTGCTCGGCAGATATGAGCATCCAATTATCAACAATAAAACCAGATATAATAAGGATTTGCAAGAAAAGAACAGCAACACTTTTCACACTAATAACATTCATAAGTTTATTTTTTTATATTATTAATCAACAATCGAATGAATTTATTTTATTTTTTGTATGATTGTTATTTTTTTAATAAATACTATAATTTCCTGCAATACTATAACTCATATTAATATTCCCGATATTAAAATTCTAAGATTTTTGTTAGAAAGGGTTCCGTCAAAAATTTGAAATCAAAAAGGGTGCCGTGGTGAAAAAACTTTGGGAAACGCTGCTCTGGAGAATTCTTTGGGAATTATTCTCAGAAAAATAATTCCAAGTAAAATATTCTCGGAAAAATAAAATTCTTTGTATAAAAATGTATTTTTGCAAACCTAGTGAAAAAATATTTCAAAGTCGCACAAAAAACTAATGTTCATAAAATAAAAATTGGTGGGATTTACAACGAGCGAGTTCTAAATTACCAGAATTTCCATGGGCTAAATATAAAGGAGAACATCATCTTCCAAAATATAATTATTTTGGTAAAATTGGCTTAAGTGTGTTTTAAAAAATGACATGCTAGTGTTTTCTAAATTCATAATAAAGTGATGTTTTTAAAAAATGTCTTTTAAAATATGTACTAAATGTAATATTGAAAAATCAAATGAATTTTTTAAAATAATTAAAAGAGAAGGAAAATCTTTTCTTGTTGTTAAGTGTAAAAATGTGAAAGTATAGAAAATAAGTTAAGAGAAGAAAAGCATATAGAACAGCGTTTATTAGGAATAGGAAATTTGAAAACCGTTTCATCAAGAAAAGTTTGCACAAAATTTAATAGTGAAAAAGCAATAAGCGAATATATGATTAGATTAAAGAAATATTACTATGTTTATAGTTCAGAGTGTATAGAATGTGAACAAAAATATGGAATTCTACAAGATCAATTCAAATTTGAATTACTATTATAAAATTGTTAATTATTTTATACAACTAAATTATTGTTTTTTAATTAAGCAGGACAAGAAAAATATCACTTAATTTTTTAAAATTAATTACTGTAAATATTGTACGATTGTATATATTTTGCAAATATGGAGGTAAATACAGTTGTTTGTTTATTTTGGTGTTTACTATCTCTATCAATTTATTTGAATAGTTTAAAACGAAATTCGAATGCAATTTTAATGCTAAATTGATACCAATTACAAATACTTTAATAGGAAAAGGCATTCAGCTTTGTTCCATGTTCATTTTGAGGTTAGTTTTTTGATTATTATTAATGGCATTAGTTATTTTTTGTTAAAACGTAATGAATGCCTAACTGCCATTTTAGTTAATTTTTATTAAATATTCAATATTAATACCGAAAATTCGTCGTAAGGTAAGTACAAATGCTAGGTGGTTTGAGAATCATTACTCTTTAGTTGATCAAAATAAATTTCAAGGGCCAATATATAGAAAAAATGAGGACTTATGGAGAATACGCCGTTAATAATGAATTTAAAGGGACATTTTCACCACTGACCATCTTTCAAGCATGGATTTTTTGACGAAGGATGTACTTCATTCACAATTGAAATCCATGTCATTGAATAATAGTGCTGAAAATGTAAATAAATTGGTTTTTTTGAAAATTTCTATGGATGCAACGTTGATGAAACAAATGAAGCACATTTTAAAGGTAATAAAATTTAAATAGAAATGGATGTAACTTGCCAAATTATCATAACAACTGTAAAGTGTTTTTCAGCATAATACGGTATAAGTTCAGATATGCAGTTAAAATGCATCTGTAAATCTGTATATTTATTTGTATTTAATTGATGATTGAGTGACAATCGTTGAATTCAATTTTCATCGTGAAAAAAAGTTTGTCACTGAAATAATAATAGAATATACTGGCAAATGCCCAGTATACCCCTCCTATTCAATTTTTCTTATTTACAAATTAATTTATGACATAATTTTGTAATTTCTTTGTGTAATGTTAATTATGCAAATGCGAAGATTATAAAGGTTTCTCCTGTGAGTATTATACCTATGACTAATAATAAACTTATGAATTATAATGTGGCTTTTTGATAATATTAATAATTATGAAATCAATAATAATGCCTAAGTTGTAACCATGGTAGTGCTTCCTATATCCTACTAATTATAGTAATAATAATGCATATATAAATAATAATACATATATAAATTCAAAATAAAATTGACCATTGATCAGCCAGGGCTGTCTCCACTGCACCATTGTTCTCTTTCCTGGTGCGTAGCCCCTTGAAGGGAACCACGCTCTGCTACCATGTTTAATTGGATAATGGATCAACTATCCGCTTATATATATTTTTTACTGATCGCATTTATGTTTTCTAGTTCTAATCATCATTTGTAGTGGGCAATGATTGCATTGGTTGTTTATTTTAATGCTACCTTTTCACGGGAATTCATGGAGCTATATTTATTCAAATGAAAAAAAGTTTTTGACTGGAAATCACACTGATTAAATTCACAAAATCCTAGTGGACAGTCTTAACCATTGGAATTAGATATTTATTAAATTCCCTGTAGACTTTATTCTCATCATATTCGTGTTCGCTGATTTTAAAAATATGGTATACGTCGGAGATAACTACTAAACTAATGTTGAGGTCTCACTATTTGAAAACCGCAAC
>CAUHTR010007827.1:0-103768 GCA_959609185.1 Schmidtea polychroa
TTTTAATGTTTTGTAATTTAATGAATAAAACTTACATTGTATTTTCTTTTTCTCTAAAGCTCAATGTAGAGCTGTCGGAATCTAAATTAAAAGTATTTTCTTGAATTTTTTAATAATTTAAAAATAATTATATTTTAACAATATGCTAACAATATGTTAACAGTTATTTATTTCGGAACAAAAATCATATATAAGAAATTTGCATGCATTTTTCATTATGTGTTTTGTGTTGGTGTGTTCAGTTTTTTTTTCTCTCACCTTCACAAAATCTACAATAAAGTTACTAAATTTCGGAACAATAAATTTCTACACACAGGTAAGTTTGTGTGTTCCTATAATATATATTTATTGATTTTTTTAGATTATAGAAGTTATTAAATTTCGGAATTAGGTGTATCATGAGTGTGATTGAGGCGACGAGCACCTGTTCGCGCGACCATGTTGTTAAAAATTTTGAAAATCGGCGAGCCGGTTGTTAAATTATTTCACAAGAAACTCATTTTTACGGATTTTTGTGTCGTCCCGTCGCGATACGTGTCTGATAAATGTAGATGCAAATAAGACAAAAATCAGTTTTATTGCATTGTATAATGCATAAAATTAATGTACACTTGATTGCTGACTTTATTTTTCGTTAGATATAAAATTTTTATTGTCTTTTACTGAAAAATAATAAATTTATTTTAAAATAAAGTGTCAATAAATGTATAAATAATTATTTATTATTTCAAATGACTAAATTATTTAAATTATAGTTTTTTTCCTGGAAAAATGAAAACGGTCCAACAAGGAAACTTATTGTCATTTGCTAATTTAAAGATAACCAAAGTTGACGAAACTAATGTAACATTAACGAGTTCCCCAGTTGAATGTCTAAATTCTATTAACACATCAAAATCTAGCACCGAAGTTCAAGAACAATTTGATCCAATATCCTCAAACACAGCAAACACTATTATTGACAGTCAGCTACCATATTGCTGGAATGAGAAACAGCTAAGGATATTTACAGAGCAATCTAGATGGCTAGTAGTAAAAGATGGAAAATTAGGTTGTCAAGAGTGTTCACAAATAAAAACTTAGGAATAGAAACCGAAAAAACATATACATGTTTCAAAGGAATGGATTTCGGGGTTGATTGTACCTAACGGATCGTAAAAAGAATCCAGACAAGCCTCTCTTCGTAAAAAATAAAAGAAAATTCCTTATCTCATGCGTATATTAGAATTCAGGAGATTATAAATCAACGTAAAAAACAAGTTTTGCCCACTATCATTGACGTTGTTAATACGAAAGCAATTAATACTACAGTAAAAAGTTTCAACACTGTTTATAGTCTCGTAAAGCGCAATCGACCACTATCTGATATATATGCTGCTTTGGAATTGCAAGACAAAAATGGCGTTGATATTGGAAATTATTTACATTCCAGATATACTGCTACTAATATTGCGAAACATATTGCTACCGAAATTACAAGAATAGTGCTCAAAAACATTATCAAACAAAATTCAAAAACCTGTATTACAGGGGTGCCCATAAGGTCGATCGCGATCTACCGGTAGATCGCGAAGGATTTTTTAGTAGATCTTCATAAAAAAAATATTTTTTTATATAAATTTAGATTTTATATAAAATTTCTGTTTTATGCTTAAATTTTTTGCCAATTTTCATGTTCTGTGTTCCATTTCTATGGTAATACTAAAAAACATTTTTTAATTTTGATTTCACCATTTCCAAAATGTTATTTAGTTTAATTTAGTTTAGTTTAATTTTGTTTATTTAGTTTAAATATTATGTAAGTATTAAAAAAGTAGATCGCATAAACATTTTGGATGTGAATGTAGCTCTCCTAGAAAAATTAGTGGGCACCCCTGCTGTATTATAATAGATGAGGCATCAACGCTTGCCTAAAAAGCACTTTGGTAATATTTTTACAATGTGAAATAGAATCTGCAGTTGAGCCAGTGTTGGTTTTTGTAGATTTTAAAGAATTGACATCTACCACTGCAGAAAATATCCTCAAGATATTACTAAACTGTTTGACAGAATATGGTTTCAATAACGATTATTTACGAAAAAATTTATATCATTCTGTTTAGATGGCGCATCGACTCTGTTAGGTAGAAAGTCTGGCGTGGCCGCTCAATTAGTTGAACTGATTCCTACTTTAGTGATATGACATAGTTTAAATCACCGTTTACAACTAGCACTCGATGATGCTATAAATGAAATAAAACATGTCAACCACAGAAACCATCATGAATTGGAAACCGTTGCCAAAGAAATGAACATCGAAATCATTAATATTGGTCGCGTGTTACGTCCTCGTTGGGCAACCTGCAGCTTAAGATCTGCTACTGCGGTGTGGCTAGCATTTCCTGCGTTATAAAAACATTTTGACAACTCTGCATCATACACTGGAATGGCTAAAAGATTAGCTAATATAAATTTTATCAAAGATTTGGCACTGATGATAGACATTTTAGAAGAACTTTTTATTCTTTCAAATGCCTTGCAATCACGAACAATTAATATATCGAGAGCCGACAAATTAATTAGACGTTCAATGAGAACAATAGAAATGCGAAAAACTGATTTTGGAAAGTATGAAATACAAGTTCCAATTTTAACTATTTCAGATGACTTCAAATGTGTACCGTTCTAAAACAATAATAAATTTTAATCTATTCCAAGAGAAAAATTATTGGATAGTGTTGCCCAGAATATGAAGCTTAGACTGTTATGTGATACCCATATAAAGTTAAATAATAGACATATTAATAATAATTATGAGAAATTTATACAAATATTTGACGTTTTAGAACCTTGCACATGGCCATTTGATGAAATACTTTCACATTTGCTGAAAGGGGAAGAAAAAGTTAATAAATTAGGTGAAATTCTAAAATTTAACATTGATATCAACGAATTTCGTGATTTCACAAAATATTCAGTTGCCTATAACAATTTTGAAGGCAAGGAAAATAGCTAACACCATAGCAGTTAGCAGTGCAGAAGCCGAACGAGGATTTAATTTGAGGAATGCAATTGTAACAAAACCAAGAACTATCTTAACAATAGATCACATTGCAGATCTGATGTCCATAAATTTATTGGAAAGCCAGTCAATGGTTTAGATGCAACACCCATAGTAAAGTCGTGGATAAATGAAAATCACAGACTGGCAACGGAGACGAGAGTGAAAAAAGGCTGAGAAAGAAGTTTTCGGAAAATGAAGTAGGCATGTGGAGGGCTGAGTATGCATTAATAAGGACTTCATATGCCTACTTCATTTTCCGCTGTAATACTGTAATATCAAGAGGAAGATATACATTCAACTTAGTGCATTCTAATTAATTTTGTCAGTGTATCAAAATTAATATTATATTAATAAATTCTACTGCGTCGAGTTTGTTATTTAAAGACACGAAGATTCAGAATTATCTATCATTGTCAAGCTTTCGACCTCTTCCACAGCTGCCAAAAGTGCCTGGTGGTCAAAAGTTGTTGATCAACCTCAAGGTTCTTCGAGATTTTATTCGCCAGATTTGAAATACTTGAACCATTTTTCAACTTGACTTTTGCTAATTTTTCCTTTCCCAAACAGTTCGTTAGGATCGCGAAATAATTGTGCTGTATTCCAACCTTTCTCAAGGTGATAGAGAATAATATGTAGAATATAAATATAATATATATTACTAAATACTAACTGAAAAGAGACGATTATTTTTATGAAAAATTAAACAAAATGCCAAAATTATAAAAGACCCATCTATATTATGCACTGACCTAATAACATTACAAATGAAATTCTTTCAAAATTCATATTAATAAAAAAATACATTTTTAAACATTTAAACCTACTGCAAAAGTAAGTAATATAAAAAAAGGAAAACAAATCAAAGATGAACAAAAAAAACTTTTACTGATAGTACTGAAAATATTTTGTATTATTTCTAAGAAAGGGTTTTCTCAATTCGTCGCCTGTTGCAAGATTATTGTCTTTATATAACAAGATTAAAACAGAAAAAAATTTACGATAATTATTTCCTATAACAATATTTCAAATTAAAACGAGTTTAAGTATTTTGATAATTGTTAAATTTGGAATTTCGAAGTATTTTTCAATTATTCCACTTACACGCAAAATTGTCTCAATAAAAAATTTGGCTTCATATTGTTTGCCTTTTCAATTTTATTCAAAACGATTGCCATTTTAACCATTATCTATATTTTTCGGTGATATTATTGATTTTCACTTTTTAATTGATTTTTATTTATATCGTCAACATATTTTAACATTAAAATAAAGTTGATATTAAAAATAAATAAATAAAATTTTTTTTTTAATAAAATTCTCAATAAAATATAATATAAATAAATTATGTACACCAATGATACATATCATGGTCAATCAATAATTTAAAAGTTATATTTTCTATTAAATTTACATTTTCTTTATAGTTTTTAAAAATTATTTTTAATTTATTAATGTTAATAATATTTATAATGAAATGAATGTTGTATTTATTATGAATTTTAGACCATTTATGTTTTATTTTAAGATTTCTTAAAATTTTATTTATAACATATTTTTAAAGTTCTTCTAAAATAATTTCGAGAAAGATTTTTATGAAATTGTATTAATTTTCTCCCAGTTTCGTGACTTCGATCAACCGTTTTTTGTCAATTTCTAAATTTCTAAAAATATTTAACTTTAAATTTAAATTTAATAACATTTTCGGTGTTTTTATTTTATATTTTCTATAATTTCCCGGGATCTATCATAATTTTCCAAATTTCTGAAGTTTCAAATTGGAGTTTTACCAAATAAATTATAATTTAAATTGTTTCTCTTTGTTCCTTTCTTAATCGTAAAAAATGAAATGTGATAAAAAGCAATAAATATTCTCAAATTGCATATTTTTTAAAATTAAAAATGTCCTTAATGAATAATTGCGCACATAAACTTTGTTCCTTTATATGTTTTATTTTAGGTCTGTTGTGTGTTTGTATTTTATTTTTTCACCTAAATTATTTTCTCGGTTTTGCTATAGTAAATGCACATAATTTATGCCGGTCGCTCTTGATTTTTATTCTATATATAAATTAATTATATATTATATTTAAACTTAATCTGTAGTCAGTCCAACGATAATTTATGTGCTTTGGTGTTTTTATACATGTTTACATACATTTTTGTCATACATTTGCACATATTGGTTTGTTAAAGTTAATCACCTTTTGTGAATTATGGATATTAAAATATTTATTATTTATTTTAAATGTAATTACATGGAAAATTTAAAAGAGTACAATTTAAAAAAAATGACAGATATTTGAAAGCTATAATGATTTTTAATTATAATTATAATGATAATTCCATCACATTGTGCCTATAACACCATTTAATTTATTAAATACACCTATAAACGATTAAAATAAACACCGAAAAAGGTTTTACCGAGCACCTTTTCTATTTGTTTCTACGCTTCTGTTACAGATTGAGTATGATTATCAACTATTACTCAACTATTTATTCTTGTAAATTTTCCCAAAGATTTCAAAATCTTATTAAACTTTTTTTTTCTCAATCGATAAGGTTCCTCTATGGGTGTCTAATGCTACATAAAACTAATCGAATTAATCTCATGAGGTAATAATTGTTCCTTTCACGCGATGAACGACTGCAATGTTTTTGACATTCTTATCAACTTCACAACCACTCCATAGCCAAATTCAACTACTCTTTAGACTCAACAGACTTCTGGTTTAATTCCAACTTCTATTTACAATTCTATATCATTTGCTCTAAACTCTAGAACATTTCCATTATTGGCGTATGTTTCTGTAATTTATTTATTATTTTTTGTATTAATTATTTATATTTCGCTTTGTAGTGATATGCGATTGTACCACTTTAAGAGGTTGAGATAGACATAGAAAGTATACAACTCCGAATTTTCAAACCAAGAAAATTTGTTCAGTCAACAGTGATGTAGGTTAACTTTTACAAAAACACACGTTAGATCGTCATCTCTATCAAACTTTCCTGTATTTTATCAAGAATGACATTTTATATGTATTAAACTTATGCTTTACGTTTTAACATTTGAAATAGATTATATTCTCACTGATGTCATACAGGGGCATTATCACGTTTTTGGAGACCACAATTAATAAGTTAATATATTTAAAATATTTTAAGATTCATTCATAATAAAATTATCACGCTTTTCATTAATTATTTTATTTCAATTTCCTATTTCAATTTACTCAATGTTTTAAAAATATTTATAATCATTTTCCGAATAATTTTGCAATTATTTTGTCACTTTTACTAAATCTTTTTTTTGAGGTCCCAATGCAACTGTAATAATATTGGATTAATATGAAAGTCAATTTATATTGAAACAAATCATTGTCCAAGTATTAATTATATTAACTTGACTTAATAAATAAATAAAATATAATTAACTTGTATTTACAAATGGAGTAAAATAAATATTCAATCTACAATTCTTCAACAGAAATACATTGATATTTTTAATTATTAATAAATTCCTAAAATTTATTATTTCTTTTTATTTTATTTGAAATAAACAAAATATTTATTGATATTGTTGTTTAATTGTGAAAAATGCAAAACTGTGAAAATATTTGAAATTTATCGAAAATTCCAATCAATTTATTTCCGATCAAAGCAAGGTAAAAAGATAGGAAATATCCTGAATAGAAAAATTTTCAAATGAAATTTTTATCGGTAAAATAAAACAAAAAATGATTGTCGTGGTTGAATAAATATTTAATGTTCCATTGTAGTTGAAATATTATCTAAATAAATTTTGAATATTTTTATCATGAATTAAAATTACTGATATTAACAGTTTTTCTTTTATTAGTGTGATTTCGAAATTTAATAGTGTTAAATTTTAATTTAAGTGCTAACATTAATTCAATAATATTTCATTTTAATTTGACTAAATTTGATTTCTTAACTCTTAATAATCAAGGTCTGAAAAATCATAGACAATTAAATCTCATATAATTAAGTTTTAATTAAAATTTATATTAAATAATTAATTATAATCACAATATAAAATTAACATAGGCAAATTAAGACAAGACACTTTTAAATTTCACTTTAATAAATTTCAACTCAAATAGATGGAATGTCTTATATATAACACTTAATGTGTTTTTTACGAATTAATTGAAATTATTTCGAAATAATGTAAGTCAAATATATTTTTAACTATAAACAAATAAAGTAATCACCGAAGACATTAATTTTTTTAATACAAATAGGAAAGAAGTGGTGTACATGGATAAAATAGTTTTTTAAATTTAAGCCGAATTTTGCTATTTTCTGTAATTCTATGAAAATATTAATTTGTTAAAAGAACTATTTTTTCCAATTTCACCACTGATTTTGTTATCCATTGAATTTATTAAAAAGAGCTTGAAGACTATAAATCAGTAATATATCGATGTTTTTGATATATTACTGATTTATAGTCTTCAAGCTCTTTGTAATAATTAAATAAATAAATTAATATATATTCTATTAACACTATTTTTAAATGATGATCTAGCAAAATTGTAATGAAATTTAAGATAACAATTAAAATATAAAAATTAGGTTAAAAATCAAGTGTGAGATGACAAGTTGTGTTCATGAAACATTACAACACAAATAAATTTATTTCACATTACAGATTTATTTTATAGACAAATTAATCTAAATTGAAAACATTTGTTTTTCATTAATCTGAAATTGTGACATTTCACTTAAAATTAAAACAGTTTTATTGTCTGAATAAAGAACATTTTTCCACATTATTTGCCTGAATTCGCATTTCTTCAAATGGCATATTTTCATGAAATGTGCTTTGTAAAATGATGTATAAAACAACTCTCCAAAGAAAATCAAATAAATTCTAGTTTATGAGTAATTATGAATTTAATAATTTTAATTAGGCATTTGATTATTCTCCCATTTGTTTTGATTTTGCATGCAATTTATGTAATTAATTTATTCTTTACTTCTGTTTAATATGCAAATTGTATAATATTAATATTGAAATTTTATAAAACAATAGAATGATAATTTAAGCCTTTTGCTGCAAATAATGTATTTAATGAAAGAATTTTCGACTATACGATAGTCCTTGTCAGATTGACAAGGACTATCGTATAGTCGAAAATTCTTTCATTAAATACATTATTTGCAGCAAAAGGCTTAAATTATCATTTTATTGTTTTAAATAATAAATGCTGCTACCAAGCAATCATCATTTTATACTTTGAAATTTTATAATAAATATATTAATAATTTAATAATAATATAAATAATAATAATAATAGTAGTAATAATAATAATAATAATAATAATAATAATAATAATAATAATAATAATAATAATAATAATAATAATAATAATAATAATAATAATAATAATAATAATAATAATAATAATAATAATAATAATAGTAATAATAATAATAATAATAATAATAATTTATATTTATATTTTTATTTATCAAACATAACAATTTTCAGACATAACAGCGGTATCATCATAACTTTAACAAACTAATTTATCAAATATCTTTATTTTTATAGAATTTTTCTAATAAACGCAATAGAGGAAATTATATCATTTTGTATATCATTCGACATTAATGATAAAAAACAGTAGAATTATCAATATGAATTCTTAAAAGTGGGTCATATGCCGCCAATAAATTAATTGCGTCTAAATAATTTCTTTTATTTAAGGAATTTTGAGATTCATCCTCTCCTCTGAAATATAGTTCTTGGCATTCCATAAAACAAATCACGCCAATGTTAAAGTTGAATAAAGAGTGTAGAAATAAAATATATTTGAACAATTGTTGAAGTTTAAATAAAATAAGCTCAAATTAAGTTGGAATGTGCAAAACATTAAATGTGCAAATCAATAAAATGTGCAAACCTATAAAAATCTAAGATAAATTAAAAATTTGAAAAAAAAAATCAAAATCAGTATGTACAGATGGCGAACGCTGAGACAAACACAGATATACTAATATGAAATCGATGAGGGTCCCCAGGAAAAGATATTCAATAAATACAAATTAATTAAAAATAAATGAATAATTTATTAAGTATTTGGAAAGCCCGAGCCATGTAAAAACCCGACACATATGGGAAACCCGAGCGGTAGACAAGTGGATAATATAATTAGGCTTCCTTTAAAAATTAGTTTTAAATTAGCAAAATGAGATCTGTAAACAAAGGTAAGATGGTGCCTATTCAGTTATTCTGTTTTTGGTCGACATTTAGGTCGATGCTAATTTAATTGTGCGGGTAAGCAGGATGAGTAGAAATATAATAGTAAATGACAATGTTCGGAAAAGCCAGTTGGTCGAAGAGTGTTTTCAATTTTATTAAAGAGTGCAGAACTAAAAGACAGGAATCAAGAACTGTGTATAAAAATTTGTCGATATTTAATAAAATGTTTTTGTGCTTCGTTTTATCTTTATAAGTGAGAAAAAGAGCTCGAGGGGTCAGAATCAGTAACGACTTTAACAATAATAACCCAACACAATTAATTAAAGTTTGAGTGCCAAAATTGATTAAAATGCTAGAGATTCGAAATCAAAATTCAAGTGGAAAATTAAAAACAGATTTTAAAATAATACTTAAAATTATTACATTCAGGCAAGTAGGTATAAAATGGCAAATGAAAACATCAACTAAACATCTATAAAAGAACTTACACAAGACCACAATGAAAAAAACACAAAAATAAAATAATTTAAATACAAGAACAAGAATTATAGCACGAAGACTATTGAAAGTCCTAAACAAGAAGATTGAAAGGGATTAGGAGAGATAACCAAAATTAAATTCATCAGTTGGCAGCACAATGCAATTATGCCAAAATAATGCTAAGAGAGAGTAAAGCAATCAAAAAGGAGAACACAAGACTGAGAAAAGAAACCGAAAATCAAAAAAAGAGAAACTGAGAGACAAGAGGAGCTGAAAGAAAATAACAAAGAACATTGAATCAAAAGATAAGTTGTATGCGAGCACTGCAGATGACAATAATCATCAAACAAAAAGTGATGAAACGAAACGAGAAGCAACTAGTAGTAATACCAAAATTAACGAAACAGTTTTACCACGAGTATGGAACGAATGCGGTCAAAACATTTGATGTTAGAGTTGAATTGGCGAATATTATTATACAGTTAAGTTAACTTCAACGTTCTCGTAAGTACGAATAATACCAATCATCGTAAATTTGAAGACTCAATCGTCGCAAGGCAAATTAAACCTCTCTTTAATTTCCCGTTGAACAACACACAAAAACCACTGATAAAAATACCCGAATATAAATTTTAGTAAAGTTATTAAAATAGTAAAGCTGAGAGTTACCAGAATCTGCACGAATAAGTTATTAATTTGATAAATGACATAAACTACATGGCATAAAAGTGAAATCAATAGCAACACAAATTTATTTGATATATCGAAGTGAAATCAGGAGCACAATAGAACCAATATACACTCAATATTGTCGCCTAACTTAAATCCCCGAAAAGTCCAGAGATCAATCATAGATATGAGAATTCTACGACTCCAGCGAATGTATTGCTAAGGATAAAAGTGAGTACGGCTCAGTGATCGTGGAGATCGTGCACTCTCCAATAGTCAATACTATTTGATATGGTTTAAGTGAAAGCTTAACGCTCGAAAAGATGATTTGTTGATTTGGACGAAATTAAAAAATTTCACGGACGAATGAGGAAATACTCTTTAATAAAATTACCCGATTTATAAACTTTTCCTGCTTAAGTCATAAGCTTAGTGTGCTCAACAGACCACTAGCACACCATCTCTTGGCAGATAGACGAATAGATAAGGCGACAACAAGAACCGTGAAAACATTTCGGTTAGCGATTAAAAGTCAGTACATCCGTTTGCAATAAATTAACGCATCTATAATGTAAAAAAATCAATAAGTGTATATTATATAAACATACAAACTTACCTGTGTGTTGATTTCTAGCGTTGCAATGAATATAGAAAGTGAGAAAGTGGTAAAAAAAATAAACTGAGACACACAAATAAAACACATAGTAAAAAATGCATGCAAAATTTCGATATATAGAATCATTGAATGATTAAACGCATTATAATAAATCATTTACAGAAATATTTAGAAAAATTTAGAAAACAATGACCGAACAAATCTTTGACGAAAATTCCGAAAACTCAACTTTTAGTTGTATAGATAATGAAGACATTATTTCGTAAGATTTATCTTAAATTTTTAATAAATTTAATAGTTTTTTAGCATTTCACATTGCCCTGAAATTTCAACTTTGCCGTCCGATGTTGATGTTGGGAAAAAACTATGAAATCGTTTTGAGAATTAATAAATTCTATTTGTTACTTAAATACTTTAAAAATAATAAAACTCACAATGTACTGAAATAATTCCAAATTTTTATTAATAAATATCTAAAAATCCTGTAAAAATTATTTATAAATAATTCATAATAAAAAATGTTGATAAAAAGTAATATTTAAGAGCTTGAATTATGATCTCATATCTGTATGGATCAAAATCCAAGCCTTAAAATTTACTTTAAATAAAATTATTACTTGAAAGCCATTTATAAAATGGCTAAAATAGCTAAACTTATAAATTAACTAGAAATTGATCACAGCCAGTTGACCACGGAAGCGTAATAAGCCTACCTGGAAAATTTGAGGGTGCTCGCCAGGGAGCCAGTAAGAAATCCAGCATTATGGGACATTCAAGTCATGTTTTGTCATGTCTCGACCTACCCATAAAACATAATGTAAATAAAAAAATAGCTTGAATTTTCGTGTGTTCTTGTTACAATATAAATATTAAAAGGGAGACCGCCAATCCGACAATAATTTGATACAATTGTACCGGGATTTGTTAGAATTAATCAATGTGTGAGGAAACCTACACGTTGTGACGAGAACTTCAGGACGCTCGAGCATTAGCGAGTGAAGCAGTCGTGAAGTTGGAGAAGAGATACTGAAGAGAACGTCAGACACGTGGATTCGATATAGGACTTTTCAGCTGTTTAATCTAATGGCTAATAAATCTTAGTTTAATGTAATTTGAGTTTCATACCAATCGTACAAGTACATTATCTTCTAAGAGACCCAAGCGAAAAGGACAAATACTTTCTAACGAGTCTGCGAATCCACCGAATAGTTGAAGATTATAGTGTACGCTAACTTTCCGCGAGTATTCACCCATTTGATACAGTTCCAACTTTGATTACTCAATGTGTATCGAGTGGTAAAGCAAAATTGTATTCTGCGTTACGCTGGAAACAGCATGAGGAGGTATACATTCGCAATTGATATTATTTTGCATTTTTTGTTTATATTTAAAAACATTCAAATTAAATTCAAATAGTAAAAACTTTATTTAGTTTGATGATTTTTGGTGTGCGCAATTGCTTATGAAAACCGCGCTGGACACGCGCAGGTTAGTGGGAACGTTGATCAGGAATGATCTGCATATATTTTGTACAAAGTTTCAATATTTTAAACGTGGTTACGAAATGAAAAAAAAATGAAAAAAATTATTCAATAAAATTAAATAAAAATTAAACAAACTTTTAAAATTTAAATGCAGAAAATAGATAAAATATTTAAAATTAAAACGGCAAAATATATATATTTTTAATAAGCCAATGTATTACATCGCAATAAACAAAAATAATGGACACACAAGGATGAAGAAATATTAGAATTTGAGTAACTAATGATTATGTGAATCTGAGATTCTCGTAAAATTAATTAGTAATGAAAATTAATTGAAAAATATAAGTAGATAATATATACTACATTTGATTTGTATATATAGTAAAAATATTTGTAACTATTTTTCCTAAGTATAAAGAAGAGCGAATGCTATCGATATAATATAAGAACTTTTTTCAATTTTCACCACTGAATTCTTTTCAATTGATACTGTATTCATTAAAAAGCTTGCCTATGAATCAGTAAATATATCGATGTTTATTTAATATTGACGAATTTTCGGCACTGCTTTTTCAAGTGATTTTGTTATGCTATACACTAATTTATAACATGCTAGATGAAGATTTAACTTTATTTATAAGTTGTTTCAAAATATATTATTAAAAAAAACGATTTTCCAATGTAATATATGCGTAGAATTTTAACTAAATATAAATAATATCCCGAGCAACGTAATTATGCAATTTCAGCACACCGGAAACATCCGATATTAATATTTATAAATGCAACTTACACTCTTCTTTTTAAAATATGTCTTTAGTTTTAAATTCTTTTAGCTATTCTACATTTCTTGTTTTTATTTTTCCTCTTTGCATTTTTATCACGTAACTCCGATCATATCTTTTCTCAATTATTTCTCCAAGACCATCACATCTATTATTATCCCTCGTTGTTATATCATCCATGATTCATACCTTATTACCGATATCAAATTCTCGATCAATTGGTAACTCAATATTACCGGATATTTTTTTTCATTCCTTTGTATTTCAATCTCGGTTCGATAAAATCTTCCCTATTCAAATCTTGGTTGTCGCTCTTTACATATATTTTTTTGATACACTACCTCTGCTAGACTTAATCCTATTGTACTTTGAATTATTGAATTAATTATAAATTTCACTTCTGGTAATAAATCTGTCAAGCTTTTACAAAATTTATCCTTTAAGGAAATTTAGGATGGCGCCTCATATTGTTTTAAATTGTCTTTCAATCCTTTTGTTAGCTGAGTGTTATGCACTTGAATATACTATTTGAATTCAATGAATTTTCATTAAATCTTTTATTAATTTTTCTTCAAACAATTTTCCTCTGTCACAGTGTATAAACTTCGGTGCTTCATATTTCAAAATCCAATTATTTCCCAACACCATTGCCGTTGCTTCTTCATCTTGTTTTGATACCTCACGTAATGGTATGTATCTACTGAATTAATCCATTATTGACAATACATATCTTTTTCTATGAAATTCAGATTTCAGAGGTCTGCACAAGTCAATAAAAATAGTCTCAAATAAATTTGAATCTTTGTAATTAACAATGGTTATAACATGATTTTTTGGTAACAGCCTTATTTCAATGTTAAACAATTAAATGATAATATAAGCCCTCTGCATCGAAATATATATTCAATAAAATAAAAGAATTTTCAACTATAATAATAGTCTATCAATAAAAAATTGACTACTTTTATGGTTGAAAATTCTTTCATTTTATTGAATATATACTTCGCAGCAAAAGGCTTATATCCTTTCATTGTTAAAAATTTTTAATATATTTTTTAGTTTCTAGTTTTGCATAAATTTTAAACGAATTGATTATTTTAAAGTGATTATTACACAGAAATGATTTTTTTAAAAATATATTTTTGACTAACAATAAATAAATGGTCAACAAACTAAAATATGTCACATTTAGGAAATTATCAAGTTTCTTATCACTACGACTCTATGTTGGCTGCTAAAATCTTCTTAATTTACCTCACATATTTAGCGAAAAAAATAAGACAGTTTTTGTTGAGTTGAACACTGAATATTTTGAATTTATATATACCACGTTATCCTTTTTATACCTCACCGTGTCTTTTTGTTGTATTTGACAGTGAATCTATGCATATAAAACAAAAATGACATTTTTGCCGAAGGGAGATGAAAAAACATATAAAAACCCTATTGAATAAAATTTCTTTAATATTATAATAATTAATATAATAATAATTATTATAATTTTTGGCCTTATAATGCTAATTATAAAAATCGAGAATAAAAACATTTTAGAATATATTTTGTTTTTAGAAAATATTCAACAAAATGTCAAAAAAGAAATCAAAAGAAAAACATAAACATGCACGAAAACATAATAAACATCTAGAGAAGGAAACAACATTATCCTTTCATTAATGCTATACTGATAGTTATATTTGAAAAGTAGGATGTTTCCCTTCCAGGACAATACCAACCCCTTCACCTCCATACCGAGGAAAAAATATATAGTTTTTAATAAGTAGTTCATATATATTTAATAATAAATATAATAATTCCATATATCTAGGTTTTGGTATTCGTAAAGTATGTTTTACAAACTTGATACTTGTTTGTGAAAATCAAAATATTTTTGATATATTAAAATCTTTGAACGATACATGAAATGGTAAATAATAACAAACAATGCAATAAAATAACGATCAATTACCATTCAAATAGATTGATGTTTGGAGATCGACCATGAATTTGCTGACTTGATTGTTCGGGTAAATAAGTGGACAACTATTGCTTGGTAAACTAGTATAGAAATACACTTTAGTAGATCTTTTGCTAATATCCATGACGTGTTTTGATATCCACACCATTTAATATAGTATTATTTATCCTTACCAACTGTAGCCATCCAAATATTAAATATAAACTGTTTAATATTAGGATAGTTTGTTTAAATATTCAAACATTATTATTAAAATATATTTTGAAATGTCAGCGTGTTCTTCTCCCAACAATGGTGTCAGAAACGTGATTGATGAAAACAGTCACATCAGAACCAAGATCCCGCAGTATTTTGAAAATGCTGTAACTTGGTTTGCTCAAGTAGATGCTGCATTTCAAATGGCAAACATCAAAAGTGAAAAAACAAAATACTTGCATCTTTTGACCAGTCTACCACCAAGAATATTAGAAGAATATTCAGATGCATTGAAACCGAACAGTCAGAACCCATACTGTCTGCTCAAGGAAACAATCATCAAAGAAACAGCGGAGTCGACTTCAGAAGCTGCAACAAAGATTTTTCAAAGACAAGAATTGGGAGATAGGAAACCAACACAACTACTTAGAGAATTGAAGAAGAATTTTAAAATACTAGAACCAGATGCCGACGCATCAAAGAGCAACATCTTACGGCATCAATTTATTAAAAGTATGCCAAATCAAATTCAACATTTTCTGATATCGAGCAACGCTGATCTGGACGAACTAGCAGCAATTGCCAACACCCACACGTCACTAAACCAATGCCAAGGACTCAACGCAGTTTCCAACAGCAACGAAGAGTACCGAAATACAATTCAGAAGATGCAAGAAGAAATCAATGTCCTCAAACAAGTTCACCACAGACAAAGTGACAACTCCGAACTTTGCTACTATCACAAACGATTTGGCAGGCGAGCCATGAAGTGCCAAAAACCCTGCTCATGGAAAGAAACTCAAACGTCGGGAAAAGCCAACGGATCTCAGTAAGTCCGGCGACTGGGATCCTAAGTGTACAATCAATGCCGTTAACAATCAAATCAATCTTCACAGTGCCAGCAAAATATATGAGTAATTGTTTTCACTTTCTAATTGATTCAGGTGCAGATGTGAGCGTGCTACCATCGAAACATTTCTCTGCAGATTCCGGGACACTCAAAAATCACCTGATATCAGCGAACAACTCAACAATTACTGTATTCGGCCAAAAACGAATACAATTAACCATTGAAGGACTATCAGGTCAATTCGAGTGGATATTTACAGTTGCCGACGTCAACAGGCCGATCCTCGGAGCCGATTTTCTTGCACATTATGACATACTAACAGACTGTAAAAGAGCTCAAATCAGAAGAGGATCTCAAATCGTAACGGGGAATGTCAACAAAACACTCCAATCTATTTGTCCTATGACTGACATCGCACTGAGAATCGACACCACTGGCCCCCCTATTGCACAGAGAGCACGTCGACTGGGTGGAACAATTCTCAAATCCGTTCGACAAGAATTTGACATACTATTAAAGAAAAATATCATTCGTGAGAGCAAAAGTGAATGGGCATCTCCTCTAGTAATTGTCAAAAAGAAAGATGGGACTCACCGTCCTTGTGGCGATTACAGACTACTTAATGCTGCAACAAAAGCAGATAGGTACCCATTACCCAGAATCTCAGATATTCTAGATCAAATTGGAAAAAGTGCAATTTTCTCAACATTTGATCTTGAAAAAGCTTATCATCAAATACCAATACGGACCGATGACATCAACAAAACTGCAGTCATCACGCCATTTGGACTTTATGAATACACAATGATGCCTTTCGGTCTAAAGAATGCCTCACAAACCTTCCAAAGACACATAGACAAAATTCTCCGACCATACAGGGAATTCACTCTCTCCTACATTGACGATATAATTGTATTCTCCAGAAACATGGAAGATCATCAGAAACATCTGGACATAGTAAGGAATCTGCTTAAAGACCACTCATTAAAGATAAAGGAGGAAAAATGCTCAATTGCTCAGAAAGAGGTCAATTTTCTTGGATTCAATATATCGTTTTCGGGAATAAGACCAAATCCTGCAAAAGTTCAAGCACTAATCACGTATATTAAACCGAACAATGCTAAGGGTCTTAGACGGTTCATTGGAGCAGTCACGTTCTACCAATGGATGATACCAAACTTATCAGAAACAATGGCACCATTGCACGACATGGTGTCAAGAAGTTCAAAAAATAAATCTAGTCTGATATGGACAGAGACAGAGTCGAGGGCATTTGAAGACTCCAAACAGAAACTAATAAATATAACCAAAGTCATTTCCCCAGACTTCGACAGAAAGTTCATTCTGTGTACTGATGCGTCAAACATAGGAGTCGGTGCCAGTCTTAACCATGAACGGTGCGATGGAAGCCTTCAACCAATATCATTTTTCTCAAGGAAACTCAGCTCAACAGAACAAAAATATTCAACATTTGACAGAGAGCTGCTTGCAGTTTACCTGTCCATTAAAAACTTTAAGCACTACCTGGAATCAAACGAATTCTGTCTAAAAACTGATCATAAGCCGCTCATTCACATGAGTTCGATGAAAAACCCTTCAAATCGCCAATGGCGATGGATCAACTACATTTACCAGTTTAACTTCAACATTCATCACATAAGAGGTCAAGACAATCAAGTTGCTGACTTTCTATCGCGACAAATGGAGACAGAACCTCAAGAAGCCATAGTTAATAATATCAAGCTAACAGAATTAATTATCCAACAAAAAGACGAATCCTTTATTAAATCACTGAAATCAACGACCTTGAAGCTACAGGAAACTGAAAATGGCGTTCTTGTTGATGTCAACAACAACATCGTCAGGATAATTCTACCCGAAGTCTTTAGACGGCTAGAATTCAACCGTCTACATAACATGTGCCACCCTGGGGCAAATGCGACGATCAAAATGATTAAACAGAAATATGTTTGGCCAAAAATGAGAAGTCAGATACGTAAATGGTGTAAAGAATGCGAGTCATGCCAAAAGAACAAGATAAATAGACATACTAAATCAAAACTAGGACAACTACCAGACAGAGGTAAATTTAAAATAATTCATATTGACATAGTAGGTCCATTGCCCTCAGTCAACAACAAAAGGTTTCTTTTGACAATCATTGACAGATTCTCCTCATGGCCGGAAGCCTTTGCAATAAATGAAATAAACAGCTCAAGCATAGTTAATATACTCGAAAAAGAATGGATTCCTCGATATGGAGCGCCAGAAATTGTCATTACTGACAATGGCAGACAATTTGTCTCATCAACTTTCAAGGAGCTGTGCTCAAAATATGCCATCGAACATCGACATACAACTGCATACCATCCTCAATGTAATGGCAAAATCGAAAGATGGCACAGAACATTAAAAGCAGCTCTTCGAACACATTCCGACAATGCCAATAGAAGTTGGGCTAACGACATACCGGTAGTTATGCTTGGCTTAAGAAACGTCACATCAGAAGAAACCGGTCTATCACCAATGCAAGCGGTTTTTGGAACTGATTCCAGAATGCCAGGTGACATCGTACTAAAAAAATTGAAGAAACGCAAATGCAACGAAAGGTCATACTTTCCGAAAGAATTAAAAACATGCAGTCACGTATGGATGGTCAAAGAATCAAGGTCTTCCCTTCAACCAATATATGAAGGACCCTTCAAGGTCATTAGTCGCAGTGAAGATTTCAAAACATATCAAATTGAACAAAATTCAAAGATAGTCAGAGTCTCAGTTGACAGACTGAAAGCCGCATTTTCAAGCTAAGATACTCCATAATCTACGTTGGGGGTTTATGTAGCCATCCAAATATTAAATATAAACTGTTTAATATTAGGATAGTTTGTTTAAATATTCAAACATTATTATTAAAATATATTTTGAAATGTCAGCGTGTTCTTCTCCCAACACCAACATTTTTAGTTTTCAATATTTTCTGGATTCTAAAAACTGTAGGCTGTGGGATAACTTGTAATTCCTGCTCATAAAACTTCCCTTGTATAATATTTTTATCAAGGTCTTTAATACTTTTTCACATTAACTTTTGAAATTACAGACTTCATCACTCCAATTTGTATCGAAATATTTAATGAATGATTATGCACTAATTTTACTAATTCTAGTATAATTGCCGACTTTATATTTCGGTTTTTTAATTTTTACAATTTCCTATTAATACACCGAATAATGATAATGCCAAAGGTTTCAATGCCCCAATAAATCCACATTGTTGTTTATATATAATTTTTCTCATTTGTTTACGATTTTTATTATTAACTAGCGATAACAAAGGTTTCCTGTCTTTATTCAATAAATTCTTTTTAGAATTACTGATTTTAATCCTGCCTTTGACTACTTTGAGTATAATATCAAGTTAATCATCAACAATAAAATTATGAAATGAATGTAAAATAGGCATTCTTTCATGCCCGTTGCCTTTAAGAATGCCATGAAAAATGGGAAACTCCGATGATTTTTAACATTTTTCTTTTTCCTTTTCTTCTTATTATTAGGTTTATGATTTTTTGAAATAAGATTCATTGCAGAGAAGTTTTCAGTTATAATTTGTTTAGATGGAGTATAACTATGTCTTGGTGGAACTTTAATTTTAACAATTTTTCTAATACTTTTTCTAAGTTTTCTAATTTCTTTAACTCATGCTTTTAAAAACATTATTAATTAAGCATGTTTTGAACTTTGTTTATAAAGCATGACTCCTTTGTTGTAGAAAATATCAGTTTTTACCCGTAAATCGTCAGGAAATTGTTGTATGAAATCAAGAAATACATAACCATGTAGTAATTTTGTAGCATCATGGAATGCACTGATTATAAAATTACAATTATTCAGATATGCTTGTCTTGCAAGAAAATCAATCTCTAGGATTCTTGAATATCACTAAATATTGAACATTAAAATTACGTGTTCTATGTGCACCACCTTGATGAAACAGATTTTGAGTTATAAAAATAACAGTAACATCAACATGAGTACTGAATACAAAGATTTTATTACTAACATTCAAAATGAAATCATTCTATTGGTAAATATCTGATTGGTTGAAATTTGTTTAAAAAAATGTTTATTCATTTCATGTCATTTTTAAATGTATAACATATCAACTCCTATTGAAAATGAAATTGAACATTAATTAATTATTTTCATTTTTATTATTTTATTTTCAGACCGATATGTTTCCGTTATTGTGGAGTGGTTAAAGTTCTACTATCCGGATATGAACGAGTTGATGTCAGACCAACTAGCAACTATGATCCCCGACCTGGTTTACAATCGCACCAGAATATGGATTTACGATATCGTAAATCAGTTCTTATGGAACGTCAAATCAATAAAAACATTAAGGAGCTGGAACCGAAATATCCATGCATCATCGGATACAATTGCTGTGCGGATCGATAGCAAAGATTCGTTGAATGGGCTTTAGTGAAATCTCTTCGACGATATCATTTTTCAAAAATTGTAGATCGAGAAAAATTTTTTTGTTTATTTTCTTTGTTTTTGCTATATAGGGAATTGTTAATAATAATAATAATAATAATAATAATAATGATAATACAAATAGTAATAATAATAATAATAATAATATTATAAGAACTTTATTCAATTTTAATCACTGATTGTTTTTCAATTGACATTGTGTTTATTAAAAATCTTGACTATGAAAGCTGATTTGTAGTCAAGTTTTTTAATAAATAAAATAATATTAATAATAATCACATATAAATGCATGAAGAATAGAATTCAATTTAAACAAAGACATACTCGAAGGTATAAAAACTCTATATCATTTAGTTTTCTTCATTATTCATTATGCCAAAGAAAAATCAAAAGTTGTTGAAGAACTATTGAAACTTGTTCAAATGTTCAAAAACTATAAAATGTATTTTCTAAAGGAAGAATTCGATATGAAATTGGTTCTCCAGTCAAACTACGTCAAATTTAATTTCGGGGACACTCTCAATGATAGATATTAAATCTATTGATGAAGTTATCAACAAGATGAATTCAAATTTAAAATAAAATTCTTCAATAATTGATATGCGGGATATTATGATGCCTTTACAGAAATAAGCTTTAATGGACAGGAAACCTGGTATCTAAAAATTACAATCCAATGATATGAAGTCGATTATAATAATGTGTTTTATCCGATTTGGAAAGTTCCATATGCTAGAATTTCACAATTATATCAATAAAAGTTGTTATTAAATGTTTAATTAGACTTGTTTTTTACTTACTAATTTATCAAAGCCATTACAATATGAATTCTATATAACGGCATTACGAATGCAATTTTAACAAAGACATGCTATAAAAATATTAAAATATCTATTTAAATGACGACTTTAGATGTAATTGATGAAGAGTGGGATTCTGATGATTCGAGAACTAACTATGATTTAGGAATTAATGAAGATTCTCAAGTAACTCAAGAAATTGATGATAGTGAACTTGTAGAACCTAAAAATGATGAGCAACATGTATGTAACGATTTTCATGACTGTATTGACCATATTGTTGATAACATTATGAAATGTGGAGATGACGATTGTGAATGTGTTAATTAATAAAACTTAAAATTGATTATGTTTCATTTTCTAAATAAATTTCATAAAAATATTATTTTTGACAGTTCATAAAACATTCAAAATAACCCTTGTTACCATTACATCCTTTATATCATAAACCTTGGAAAATTCCATTGAAAACCCTTTAAAAGGATACCTCAATCTCCTCGTTACGATACTCGAAATATTTTTGATTTTCCTTTAAAATTCTCCATTATTGAATTTTTTTATATTGACACACACTAGTGATTGTAAATTTACCGATTTTTTCATTTACCGGTAAATCGGTAAATGAAATTAAAATTACCGGGAAATCATTTATTCTAAAAGATAAAATAAAGTTGATAAAAACAAGTTTAAATTTCCACTTCACTTTTAACTTGTAATGGTGTAAAATTTGCACTGGGTATCACAAAGCTTGTAATGTTTATATTATTCTAATGTTAGACATCCGTAAAAAAATGCAGTACAGATTGACATTATTGAAATTCAACATAATATTGCTCTTCGTGACAAGTACAAAAATTCGCTGCCAACTAATTTCTTAGAAGCACCTACATCTGTGAAACTGGATTTTCTGCAATGACAAACATCGAGTCAAAGAAATGAAACTCATTAATATGAACATTTGAAAAACATAATGAGGGCGTCAGTTACTGAAAACAAACCCCAAATAAAAGAAATTGGAGGCACAATTCAAAGCCAAACATCTCACTTAAAACGTGCCTGAAAGTTTTATTCATGTTATTTTTATTAAATTAATCTTGAGCACTGAATTATCTAGTAGTCTAAAATAAATTTTATAATAAATGTTATAAATTTCAGTTTTGTTTAGTGATCATTCCATTTCAGTTTTATGTGCGGCCCTCGGCTTCAAAAGAAATTTGTTAGTGGCCCAATGTGTCAAAAAGATTGGGCGGCACTGAACTAGAACGATGTTTACGAAATCAAACTGGTTTCCAGTTCTAAAATTCATTATTGAGGGTTTAGTTTTTTTGTTTAATTTGTTTTGGTTGAAAAAGCAGACACTGCGATATCCATTATTTTATGTCTTTTTTTACACAAGACCTGGTTAGGGTTATAAAAATATTAAAATTAATATAGAAAAATGCAAATGTTTTTTTCGCATTAAATTCATAATTTTTTTGATTTATTTTTATTAAAATTCACAAATAAAATTTCAAATAAAAACAATTATTTTTTAGTTGAATATTATTTAAACTAATTAAATTGAAATCGAGAGGATATTGAAATTTCTTTCTCGTGTAAAATTAGAAAATCAGTATTAGTCTGATGCATAAGTAAATAAAATTTTCATACAAATTTTATAAGTAGAAAGTTAATTAATTTAAATACATATTTACAGTTTTTACACAAATTAAAAGTCTTGTTTTACTCAATATTTAAGATGAAATTTTTTATAAAAATTTGAGTTAAACAAATAATTAACTTTCTCTCTTAAAAGTACAAAATAATTCTTTTAAACAAGAAATAAATTAGATATTTTACACTGCAATTTATAATTAGAAATTTATAAACAAAATTATAACAATTAGTAAAATATTCAATTCTTTTAATGATTGATAGGTTTTTATTTTTAATTGTCTTTATTTAATACAAGCTGTTGTACCCGGCTTCACCCGAATTTACATTTATTATAATAATTCATTTAAATTAATTTTTTGTGTATTGATGTTATTACGTTCCAGTATTAATTTTATAACAGCTTCAATTCCATGTTTTATTCACAATAAGAAAAGCTTTCAAAATAAGTTTCAAATCGTAAAATTTAAATCGAAAAATAACTGGCAATATTTTTCCAATTGCAAACTGGTTCACTAATCAAATAAAATTCAAATTCTCCATGTTTGAATTCTACTTTGAAAACTTTTGACTAAATTATATTACTTTCAACTGCAAGTAGCAAGCATATAATAAATTATTATTGTCGTGATTTGAATGTAATGGAGTCCTGCTAGAATATTTGAAACCACGGATAAACTGTTAAAAGTTGGTTTTACGATCGGTTTTACATGACAAAAATGAATATGCAAGCCTTTGATTGTTGCGAAATAATCTACATTTCAAATAATCTACATTAAATCCATCTAGGAAATTTGAATTTAATAAAGAGGTGGGAAAAATACGATTTTCCATACGACTTTTCATATTAACTAAGTTTGAGTTAGGAACTTTTATAACCATTTCAATGATGTCTAAAGAATTGATATCTCGATAACCCCACATTTCTTTCAAGGTCACATTTGGCATATCGAGTAGAAATAAATCGCCAACATAATTGGTATTGAACAAAAATGTCATAAGTAATACTAATAAAGAAATGAAAACAAAGCCTTTCCAGATTTTCATTCTAATTTGAAATACTCCTGTTTGTTGTCTATTGTAATCTATTGTTTTTTGGGAAATAGACTGGCAGCAATTTATTCGCTTTATCTCATTCGGTATGTTGAGGATTGTTTGTCGATAGATCGTCGGGATTAAGAATGCAAACATCGACACAAATGCTATGTTTCTGTGCTGTGGATCCCCAATTCATCATTGACATGAAACACGAGTAACTGTCCGGCAATCCAGTACGAACTACAATAAATCGTCCGAAAATTCCAATTGACTATTATTCAATGAACTATTGATTTTGAACATTTTAAAATAGCAAAGCAATTTATTGAAACAGCCAGACAAATGGACACAGTTTACAAGAATATTGGTTCGATTAATAAATTTGTAAATATTTTCACGAATTTTCGTCTTGAAAAACTGAAAGTAACTATATATAGTTGAACAAATTGATGATGGAATATCGGATTTCAAATCGGTTGTGTAAATGTATTCGCTTTTTTCAGGACTTCCGACACCAATTATAGTAACTATGATTAACATTATAATTAATAACTCCAAAAATTTATTAATTATAAAATTGCGATGTCGATATCTGAATCCCATCTGAAGGTGATAATGATTTGGCTGCGATACCCGTGCTGGATGAAAAGTTTCTTCTGAATTGTTAAAACAAATTTTATTGGCGAGCTTCATCACTTCTAATATTCTTCTTTCTCTTTATTCAAAACGTGCGTATTTTTCAATTCTGATTATTTAAACAAGCCGTTTGTTTTCTATGTCTTTTAATACATTATAATATATATATATATATATATATATATATATATATATATATATATATATATATATATATATATATATATATATATATATATATATATATATATATATATATATATATATATATATATATATATATATATATATATATATATATATATATATATATATATATATATATATATATATATATATATATATATATATATATACAGGGTTTTTCAATTGAAATCAGATTTTTTTCAAATGAATTCAGAATTTTTTCAATTGAAGTCAGAATTTCTTTAATAGAAATCAGAACTGTTTTAAATTGAATTCAGAATTTTTATGGGTAATAAAATATATACACTTTAAATGAAATCATGATGGAGTAAAAATTGGTAGTTAAAACTTTTAATCAGAATTCTTCTCTTCTTACCGCCTTTAATGCAAACCTTCTCGTGTCGTTGAAAAATCCGATACAATCCTCCGTGGTTGTGTCCCATTTCAATAGCGTTTTTCAACTCGATTACATTTACAACGTTAGCCGATTTGACAATTGATTTCCATTTCGAGAAACACTCTTCAATCGGATTTAATTGCGGCGAATAAGGTGGTAAAAAGCGTAACGTAAATCCAGAATTGTTGATCAAATCGCGTACGCCAACACTTTTATATATTGTACAATTATACATTATAATCGTACCTGTCGATATTCCTTTCGATCGTAGATTTCCTATAAATTGGGAGACAAAATTTGTAAACTTCTCTGCATTGTATCCACCTTCTACAACTTCAAAATTCAAAATCGACATTTTGCTGATTTCTGCGCACACTGAATAGTTTTTACTTCGTATACTTCTCACTTCTTTGCGAGCAGGCGACCCTACTTCGCTTCGTCCATATCCCAATCTCATCGAGCAATTGAAACCGCTTTCATCAAGGAAAAAGACATGGTCCTCGTTTAATGCCAAATATTCATTGGCATACTCATACCTGCGCTCAATAGCTTCCGCAGTGTTGCGGGCAGCGGGAATTAAGGCTACTCGTTTAAAAGAGAAATTAAAGTCTTTGATTGACCTATAAATTGTGGCCAACGATACGTTAACATTCATAGACTCACTCAAACTTCTTTTCATACCTCTCAACGGAGTAGAACAATCATCGGAAATTTTTTCTTTTAGAAAAACTAAATGCTCTTCGCTCAATTTTTTGGACTTGCACCCTCTATCTTCCATTTTATCAATCCTTCCTGTCGTCTTGTAAATGCTAATAATACTATAAACAGTTTTAAAGTTCATAACGAGATCTGCAGCAATTTTTTTTACGCTTTGGCCGGAATCAAATTTGATACATATAAGTTTTCTCGTAGCATTGCTCAATTGTGATTTTTTTGTTGGAGGTGTCTTATGGTTCATTGATTTTGAAAAATATTAATATTTTATGGATATTATATATACATATTTGAATTTGATTTCGTTTAAAACAGTTCTGATTTCATTTGAAAAAAATTCTGATTTCATTTGAAAAAATTCTGATTTCATTTGAAAAAATTCTGATTTCATTTGAAAAAATTCTGATTTCATTTGAAAAAATTCTGATTTCATTTGAAAAAATTCTGAATTCATTTGAAAAAAATCTGATTTCAATTGAAAAACCCTGTATATATTCAGAATATATAATTTAATGAATAAATTATTATGTATTAAAATTTATTCAATTATAATTTTTTAAAAACGATAATTAATTTTAATAAAGTGACATTTTTGTAAATATTTTAAATCTGATGACAATAAGTTGACAAATAAGAGAAAGAAAAGAAAGATTAAATCGAACAAATCAACTAAATTTCGAATTTGAGAGAAAAGGACATATTATAGGATTTGACAATTTTATGAATATAAATCTTCTAAAATGAAATATTTATTTATTTTAATTAATAAATATGAATAATAATACTATTTATAACTTAACCAAATTTAAGAGAAATATTGAGTAAATTATCTATTCAACATTTTAATAAAAAAATATTTAAATTTAATCAAATAAAAAATTAAAAATTAGTTTAAAAATTATAGAAATTCAAGAAAATAATAAATTATACTAATTTTTTAAAAAGACATTTATCGGTGAATTAAAAGCTATTAAAGAAAATGAACTGAAAATAGGAATCCATAATCAGTAATTTACTGACATATTAACATTGCTTTTTTGTACAAAGTGTTATTTATAGTAATTTTAATACCAATAAATTATTGCCTGTAACCGTAATAATACAACTGAAGTTAAAATAGTATTAAAATTCCAATTAAAAATATCATTATTAATATTATTATTATTATTATTATTATTATTATTATTATTATTATTATTATTATTATTATTAATAATAATAATAATAATAATAATAATAATAATAATAATAATAATAATAATAATAATAATAATAATAATAATAATAATAATAATAATAATAATAATAATAATAATAATAATAATAATAATAATAATAATAATAATAATAATAATAATAATAATAATAGTAATAATAATAACAATAATAATAATTACAATTTAATTTAATTAATTCAATTTAAGAGTAATAATTAATACATGAACTATTTGAAATATTCTTGACAAAAATTTATATTTATTATCAGTAAAGCACTACTTTACAGTTGATTAGTTTTCATTTATATCTTCATTTATTTTCATTTAGTTTTCTACTGAAAATTATTAACACATTTATTGAGTAATTAATTATTTTACGATTTGGTTTATTAATTTCTTATTCATTATACTTTGTAAAATTTCACAATACATTTTAATCAATTGGAAATTGTTTACATTTCTTTTATTTCAATTTTGGTTTTTACATTTTTTACTAAATAATTTGGGATGGTCTTTTGACATGTATTGTTATAAATTGAAATTTTATTATTTTTACATATAAATAATAAACTTACTGAAATTATTTTCATTAATAAGATTTCATTCATCAAATTCTAAACGAATTATAATCCAAAAATTATATACGAATCATTAAATATTTTATTTATAATTTAAATGTTTACTTAAAACTTAGTAAACAAGAGTAATTATAAATTAAAGGCATAAATTAAAATAATAAAATAATAATTACTATCTCACTAAAGTTTAATAATTAATTAATTTACTAGTCCTAATCGTTCTCTTTTCAAGAACTTGAGTCACAAACTTAACATGAAAATAAATATTAATTACTACATGCATTTATTATTGTTTGTTTTTATCATTATTACGTAATTTCATAAATATTAATTAAATAATGTTACCTTAATAATTAAAGCTTAATTTAATATTAACAGTTGAAAAGTTACCCCAGCTGTTAAAGAAAAGTTACATTTTCATCAAGTATAATTAATAAAAATTCAGGAAATATTATTCATTTCTCTCTGTATATTAAAATATTTATTAATAAATTTCAATGAATAGAATTTCAGCCTTGATTGAATTTATAAGGAAAATCTTCATGGTAAAATGGTAAATATAATGCTCCATTAATTAATTATAAATGAAAAAAAGAAATATTCACATTTACAGACTTTGAAATATGATTTAATATATAACTTTATTTATAGTATCAATTTAGAAACGTGCTTAAATGGGATAAAATCGCTGATAATGGAAATAGTAATTATATTTTCTCAAATTACTTTAACAAGTTGACTGCCAGGCATAAATTGTTTTGCTGTAGGTAATATTTTGATTATTTTATCTTCAAAATGAGCTTCGACGATAAAAAAAATGATTATCAGATTAGAACCAATAAATTTTCAATTATCATAAATAAACGATGTCCAGTTGTCTTAAAGTGCAATTTGTTATTATGAGAGTAAACGTGTTAATACAGTCATTTAAATAAAATATACATAAAAAATACAAATAAAATAAAGTTTTAAAGTTGCGGAGAATATTCATTTTAAGCAGTTAGTCAATTTTTCGATATTTCTTTTACATATTTTAAATAGAAATCAATATTCCTAATGCATGTCATAATGATCTAAAACTGCATTTCTAGAGATTCATTAATCAGATGTCTTGCATAAAATAAATTCACAAAATATCATTATCTAAATTTTGAACGCCTCTTAAAAATGTTTTAATTGAATAAATTCGTTCAATTTTGATATTTAGTATTCATTGTGCAAAAAGTTAGGTTAAGGAAATATTTAAAATTTTATAATTGAAATATTTTTTTAAATATTTTTTCTTTTTTGATTTTGAAATGTATAAAAATATATTTCATGATTTAGATTTAATTAAATAAAATCAGAGCTCATTCTTTTAACTGAAGTTAAACAAATAGAAATAGTAACTTTAGTATTCAATCTTTCTTCATAATATTTATTTTATTAGCATATTACACTGGCATTGATTCTATAAAGAACCAGGAATCAAAATAATCAAAATTACTCAAGTTAACCTTTTTCTAGGATTCCAATTTTAAGATTTTCACTACATTGTTGTTATTAATACGATTATTAGCCTGAAAAAGACTGTTAAAAATCGTCGATATATATAGCAATGTTATATTTTAATATACTTAGTTGGCGATTTTCTATTAGAATTTAAACAAAGTTACTTTATTTACACATCATAAATACAATTTAATAAATTTAATTTAATTTAATTTTAATTTAAATAATTGTGAAAATAATATTAGTAAAAGATAAATTGCAAAATATATATATAATAAAAATGAAACTCTTTGTTCCTAGACTAAAATTCGAAAATCGATTAAAAAAAGAATAAATAAGGTAAAAATGAATTTGTTGAAAACTGGGCAGGAAGTTATAAATTGCATTAAACGTGCAAAAACTAAAATAGTTGGTTTATTATTTAAAAAGAAATCTCAATTTATAAACTAAAGAGAAAAGAAAAAACTTGAATTTCTATGAACTTTATAATAATATATGACAAATTGGAATTTGAAACACAAAAATTATAACCAGAATAAGAAAAGTGGAATCATTAATTATTTTATTTACTGTATAAAGTAATTAAGATACTTAGTATAAAGATAATGTAAGATTAAATTAAGAAAATATAAACTATTAATTAAACAATGGGTAAGAATATATAAAATGAACAATATACATACTTCGGAGTTTGTCTCAAGAGGGTATAGAATGAAAATTTGCAGTATGTTTGAGGAATATTTAAATAATATCTATAAAGAATCAGAAGATAAATAAAAGAAGAATTAAAAAGAAAATTTAAATACATTCTTTTATATTAAAATATTGCAATGTAAAACAGTAAATTATGGAAGCTTGAATTATTTACATATTATGAAAAATTACGTTGAAAGACCTTTTTAATTATCAAAACAATGAAAGTCTGATTTCGATTTACCATTTACAATTAATTATAAATGTTGAATCAATTTTAATTAATAAAATGAAAAATTAATTTCCTAATTAAAGCTTTTCTCAATAACCCTATATAATAAGAAATGAATGTAAATTGTAATTAAGCTAGTTTAAAGAAAATTACGTAAACATTCACAAGTTATTTACCTTTTTCGATAAAAATATTTCGAAAAATAATAAATATCTTATTTTTGGAATTCTTTAAGCTAAATGAGATTAATGTGGATTTAAACAACAAATTTTATTTTCACCAGTTATTGAATTAATTTTTATGTAAAAATTACAACTGATTTAAATTGGATAGACTTTATGAAAGATGAATGTAATATTCTATTGTATATTCCACGATGGTTCACACCCCAGGCAATTTTTACATATGGTAAAATTTTGTCATAGAGATGTTAGTAAATATAATTTCATTAATGCTGGTAATTTTTTATATAATTAAAAATCTTGTGGTAGCAGGAAGTTTTCTTAGTTCTCATTTTCCATTTTTTTAGTATTAAGGAACTTTAGTAACTTTACACTTTTATAATATAATTTTAAGATGCTTTCTATTCGATAGTTTATAAAATAATTATTAACTTTTTAACAGTAAAAATACATTTTAAACATTTTTCAGAAATTAAATTTACAAAAACCTATTTAGTTTACGTGTTATTAAATCTTGTTATATTTTTATAAAACTAGTGTAATATTTTTTCATAATATTTAATTTAAATATTTACAACATTTTAACTTTTGACAATTTAAATAAATTTTCAAACTATATTTTATATTTCATTTACTTCACATTTAAATTAAAAAATAATTAAAAATTTTGCAGCTTAAAATTATTTAATTTAAAATTATTTTATCAAGATCTTTGAAAATGTTAAAAATCAATAAAGGAAATTAAAATAAAATTTAAAACAATTGAACTATCTAGTTATTATAATGTATTTTGCCGTGAATTTAATTTATTTCTTTATTCTTGAATTAAGAGATCCAAATCTCTTTGGATAATTGAGTTTTCAAAAATTTCTTTTATGAGTAGAAATGAATCTAATATCTAGTATTATAATAATATAAAAATTATTCAAAATTAACTCATAAAACAATATTCTAAATCTTACTAATGGGAAATTTATTTTTAAGAATTTCAAATTGTTCTTAATTTGTAAATTCAATATTTTCTTTTAATTCAAAATAAAAATAAAAATAAAAAATTTTATTTTATTGTATTTCTTAATTAATTATTTTAATATTTTCAATTATTTTTTAATTAAACTAAAATAAAAAAGAATATTGCTATAGTAGCTCATTCTTATCGATGATCGAACCAAAGCTGATATTTCTTTATGTATACAGTCAGCAATACCAGAATCAACGTCACTTTTAATCATGCTGTTATAAGTAGCTTCATGAATACCAACAGTTTACATTATTCAAATAAGATGAGGTAGGTCATATCCTTTGTAAGTAGAAACTGTGTGCACCATCTACAGAATCTAAAACAATGTCAAAAGTTCTTCCTGAAACATAAAGTGACAAAAGAGCTTCGATAGCAACATACATGACATGAACATAAAATGTTTCAAACATTATTTGAGTTATATTTTCTCTGTTAGCTTTGGGATTCAGCGCACTTCGAAAATAAAAGAAAATAAAATCCACTATTCAAAACTTTAATTACAGCACAATTTGAATATACTCGGAATCCAGTCCCACCAAACAAAATCCCACAAACTCGAATAAAAAACATTTCAAAAACCAGAATAAAAATTCACACACCGCATAAAACATAAAACATCCCTACTACAGACGCTATGAATTTGCTATAAATGAGCTAATTTAATAGTATTATTTCTTTGTATTATTTTTTTAAATTAAAATCAATAAAAATAAATTCAATAAAATAATTTTTTTTAGTTTTCTGCACAGATCCCCGAAAATTTACATCATGGTTCTGACTATAAGAGGTTTTAAAAATAATTTTTAACATGTTATTTATAGGAAACCATTTTTGTAAAATTTATGACCCGATAATAAAATAAATAGTGTGAATATCTTTTAAATTTTTACTATATATACTAAATAAAGTCATTAAAGACATTGAATAAAGTATGCTTTGTTTTTTTAAAAAATATTTCAAATATTTAAATTTTGTGTAGACGATTTATTTCATGATAAATATTCTTTCAAAACAGAAATTTCTTTTATAATTATGCATATTATTTTAAACTGTAACAAATTTAAAAACAAGATTTATAAATAAAATGACGTATACAGTAAAAATACAGTATGACTTTAAAGGTTCCATGAAAAAACAAAGTAAAAAGCTCGATGTCATAAATGCATTAAACAAAACGAGCTTTGTAAAAATATTTTACATAGATAAACCTTCTTACAAACCTCTTTGCCTTTACAGATTTAACTTGAGCTATTTTAAATAATCTTTTTGTATTCATAATTTTTAATAATTATTTATTTTCAATATGCCTTAATGATCGTTTTTAAAAGAGGCTTTTACTAAATATATTTTATTAAAAAAATAATTGAAATAAAGTTAGCAGTAAAATTCTTTATTTTTTGATGATATTTTAATTATTTTTATTTTGACAGAAGGTTAAAGATTTTATTATACTCAACAAAAATTTCTCCTTTACCTTTATCAACTGTTAATTAACACTTGATAATACTTGATAAATGCAAATTCGACAAATTGTGATAAATATAATGAAATATTTTTGATCTTTTGTCAAAATGAAAATAAATGAAATTAATTTTGTCTGACAGATCTTAAAAACCTTTGAACCTTTTAGAAATGGAAAACCTGATTTTCAAGTATTAAAAGAAATTTCAATCAACTTGTCTTAAATAAACCAATAGTAAAATTTAATTTTTTTAATTTTATTTAAATTAATTTAAGTAGATTGGTACAATGTTATATACCTTATCCATAACCACAATGTGTATTTCTTATTATATGATTTTTGGGGATTGTGCATAAACTTCAGCCATTGACAATAATAATACGAACAATTAATAACACAAACGTTGACATAAACTAAAATTAATTTTTAAAAATTACACTTTCAAATAACTATTTATAAAGTTTGGATAATACATGGGGTGAAAGGATAACGATCAAAATTATTCGCCATATAACGAGTAGGAAATATTGAGATGAGCAACAAAATAAAAAAAAGATGAAAAAACAAACAACAAAAATTTATAAATATTATTTTGATCATGGTGAAATGACTGAAATGGCGCATGTTTGAAAATATGTGATTTATATTATACATTATTATAATTATAGAGTAGGTAGTTAGGGGCCTACGGCAGCAATAGGGGGAGGGGTAAAATGTAGCAAATTTTGATTACATAATTGTTGCTGTAGACATTTTTTGCTTTTTTGATTACATAATTGTTGTCGTACGCTCCAATGTTTTTTTTTCTGGGATTTTCAATACAAAATTTTTTTTTCAATACAAAAAGCCAAGGATAAGTCAGTATTATTTGAGTGGATCTCCATAGGTCCTGAGAATTTCAATAGAAAAAGGTGATCTTCACTAAAAAACCATGCATTATTCAGACTATAGTGAGGGAGTCTCCTTGGTCCTGAGAATTTCAATAGAAAAGGTGGTCTACATTAAAAAAGCATAGTAAATTTTTAAATTAAAGCAAATTATGGGTCTAAAAATTGAATTACAGTAATCAACAGACTCAGATTTTTCAATTAAAGTAAATTATGGTTCTAAAATTTAAAATTAAAGTAAATGATGGGTCTCTTAAATTAAATTAAAGTAATCAGTGGGTTCAAATAAGTAAATTATGGTCAAAAAAAATTAAATTAAAGTAAATTAAGTTTCAGATTTTTGAATTATAGTCAATTATGGGCCTAAAAATTGAATTATGGTCTAAAATTTTAAATTAAAGTTATTAAGGTTCAAATTTTGAATTAAAGTAAATTATGTTCCAAAAAAACTTAATTAAAGTAAATTAAGGGTTAAATTTTTAAATTAAAGTTCAAAAAAGTAAATTAAGGATAAATAAGCAAATTATGGGCTCAAATTTTTAAGTTAAAGTAAATCAATGGATATATTTGGTAATTTTGGTAATCAATCTTATTTGAACCCATTGATTACTTTAATTTAATTTTTTAGGATCTTAATTTATTAATTGTTAAAATTGTTTAGCCGATTTACCATTGATTATTTTTCAAATATTTTTTATCATCATTTCATTTTGGATTATCGATTAAGTTCTATATTTAAAGTTATTCAATGTTCGAATAATTAATTTCTTTAATTATTTAATTTTATCTTTTTATTGAACAAAAGATATTGAAATAATAAATAATCAATATAAATTCAATTTATAATATTTAAAAATTTAAAAATAATAAGAAAAATGTATCTGCAGAACTATTAACCTCTAAAATTGTAACTTGTATCTATTTCTTTTATTTCTTGAACATGAATTACCATTCCAATTAGCGTGTTGTGCGATGTCGATTTTTTAAACTTTTGCTGATCTTATTTTTATTTGTTGATCCAACTGTTCTTCATCATTAGCTTGTCCATTTGAATCAATTTGACTTTATTTCTAGAAATAATCAATATCTTTATTATTTTCTTCATTTCATCCACTTGCTATCTTATCTATAATTTTAATCAAGTCTTACAAATATTAATATGAAAATTATTAAATGAAAATATAATTCAGAGCTTCAATCAATCATCAAGCACAAATCAAAAATTTATTTAAATTCTTCATTGTAATTATTCATATTAACATTCTTTTTACCAAATCTAAAAGTTGGTTAAACTGATGCAGTGAAATGAAAAATGAAAAATGAAAAACAAATAATCTTTAAAAATATTAAAAAAAAATTTTTTTAAGATAACAGATTTACAATGTCAAGACTTATTAAAACTTGCATTTTCAGCGTTACATTTTATATTAATTCAAGATTGAATATCTTTTTTTGTTTTAGTAAATCCCAATTCCAACATTTGAACTATTTGTATTAAATATTATTTTCGTAGGCTTTTAATATTTTATTTATTAGCAATTTAGCCTCTGACAAATTTGCCAATGTTTTTAGGAGGTTTAGCAAAATATTACTTTCATACAATGAAAAATCGGTGTGATCAGTAGTAACGGAAACTATGACTCCCTTTTATCTTTATTAATTGATGATTTTTTATTTAAAGTATATGCTATATATATTTCATTTAATATATATTATTAAATTTAATCTACTGAATTATAAAATAATAAATAATAAAAATAATTTATTAACTTTCCCCACCGATGATGTAGTCTGAAATCTTTAAAAATTATAATTATTATTATCAAAGTACACTACTAACGAAAATTCTGTTTTAAAGTTGTTTTCATTTAAAATTATTTATTTTGTTTTAGTGTTTCGGTATTTAATCTTTAAGTAAAATTACAATAAAAAAAAATCTATAATATAAATTGTTAGAAAAAGACATAGTTCACAGAAATATTTATTCACTACAAAAATCTAAACGGAACACACAATCGTTATACTATTTATAGTACATTGAATTGCGTAATCTACAAAAGGGAGAATTATTAGTTTAAGTGATACTGTTGACACAGAAGACAAACATACTTACTTAATTTAGTTATACAAGCATTCCCGCATCATTCAATAGATATCAAGGTCTAGTGACCTGGTTATGTAAGTAATTCTTTGGAAATTATTATATCATCTTACATCCCCCTCCATTTAAAACTTTTGATCCATTCTACATTTCGAATTATTTCTTTGCCTTGCTTATTCTTTAGAACATAGCTTCTGTCATGCCGTTTTCCAGTTATTTTATAAGGCCCTTCATAACGTTCATCCATCTTTCTAGTATTTTCTTTTTTAACCAATACTTGGTCTCCAACTTCAAAATTCCTATAATTTTGTGTAATTAAATTCTTTTCTATGTTTTGTTTATATTTAATTCCCTCCACGATCTCCCTTCTCCGATTATTAGCATCATTATTTTGTATATCCAAATTCTCTTTTTCCATCCATTGTCTACAAATATTCCGCCCAAATATTATTTCAGAGGGCGAAAATCCAGTTGTCTGCTGTATCGTCGCATTTAACATAAATTCCACATCTGGCAATATTTCTGCCCAATCTTTATGCCGTTTGTCTTTTAACGTAATTGCAATTGCATCCCTTATAGTTCTAAATTGCCTCTCAACTAAACCGTTTGTACTATGATGATATGGGCTTGAATATATTATTGTAATATGATGCGTTTTCAACACTTCTAAAAGGAGTTGAGATTCAAATGTTTTTCCTCTATCGGAGTGAATGATTTTAGGGGCACCAAATTTCAAAATCCAATTTTCTCTTAAAATCTTTGCCGTCGTCTTTTCATCCTGATGAGCAACTGCCGTCAATGATATATACCTACTGAATTGATCAATTATAGCTAAAATATATTGTTTTCCATGAATTGTTTTCTTAAATGGTCCGCAGAAATCAATAAATATCTCTTTGAAAACTTCATCTGTACTCTGTTTAATAAGCGGTTCTTTTGTTCGTCTTGTCCACGTCTTCCGTTTCTGACACTGTTCACAATTTTCAATCACTCTTCTAACTTCATTTTCACTAATTTTCATTTTCATATTTTTCCGTGCATATTCGTAAATTTTTTTTACCCCTGCGTGACATAAGTCTTTATGTATATTAAAAATTACACCTTCATTATTTACTTTTATTTCTTGGTCCATATTTTCTATGGCCAATATTTTAGTTTTATTTTTATCTACCTTGGCGTTTTCATGAACTGTTTGGCACTGACTACATGAAGTACAGTCTTTCCTTGATAGGGCATCTGCGTTAGCATGCAATTCTCCTTTTCTGTATTCTAATTTGATATCTAGCCCACTTAAATAATTAATCCATGTCTGGAATTGTGCTGTAATTGGCTTTTTTGTATTTATCATAAAGGTTATAGCTTTATGATCGGTTCTTAAAGTAAATCTTTTTCCATATAGATAGTGTTTGAAATGCTGAGTAAAATGATAGATTGCAAGCAATTCCTTTCGCGTAATGCAGTAACCGATTTCGTGCTTATTCATTGTCTTTGATCCATATGCAATAACTTGTTCTTGTCCATTACTACTCAACTGCGAAAGCACTCCCCCAATCGTATCGAAACTAGCATCTGTATCTAAAATAAAGGTTTTTCGTAAATCCGGAAATCCTAGTACTGGGGTAGACGTTAACGCTTTCTTTAGCGTGTTGAAATTTGTTTCACATTCTTCAGTCCATATAAGTTTATCTTTGTTAGACCCACATAACCTTTCTAATGGTCTTGCATACTTGGCGTAATCTTTAACAAATTTTCGATAATAATTTGTTAAGCCTAGAAAGCTTCTTAAACGTTTAATACATTTTGGTTTTTCATATTCTTGCATTGCTTTTATCTTTTCATAATCTGTCTTAATACCATTTTTATTTATAATGTGTCCCAAAAATTTTATTTCTAGTTTGTTAAAACAACATTTTTCTAAGCTTATTTTCAAACCAGCTTCTTGAATCTTTCGAAAAACTCTTTCTAGTCTTTTTTTATGTTCGATTTCATTGTCTGCAAATATAAGGATATCGTCTAAATAAACATTTGCTTCTCTCCAATTAAGATCACCCAAAACTTGAGTCATTAATTTTTGAAAAGTTGCTGGGGCAGCTGCAATTCCAAAAGGCATTCGGTTAAAACAATATTGACCATCTTTTGTTGAAAATGCAGTCTTTATTTTTGATTCCTCTTCTAATTCCACTTGATAATAAGCATTACCAAGATCGATAGTGCTAAATATCTGTGCTCCATTTAGGATATCCATCATCTCTTCAATATTTGGTATTGGAAATCGAGGTCTCTCCGTAATTGCATTTAGTGCCCGAAAATCCAAACATATTCTAATATCTGATTTATTCTTTTTTAACACACATACCAATGGGCTATTCCACACCGAGTCCCATTTTTTTATAATTCCTGCTTCTTCCATGTCTTTTAGCATGTCTTGTATTTTGTGAGCAATATGAATCGGCTGACGTCTAGGATTAATTGTCACTGAGCTACCTCTAGTAACTATCTTATGTTTAATTAACTGTGTTTTTCCTACATCCCATTTATTTTTCATGAATATATCCGAAAATTCTTTAAGTAATTTATTAATCGTTGGGTCGATAATTCCTTTCAAATTGTTTTCCTCTAAATTCATTAATTGATTTTTTAATTTTACTTTAGTTACTGCCTGTAATTTAATATCAAAACAATTCATCATTTCTACGCCTGCAATTACGCTCGGGTTAATCTTATTTGCCACAAAGAATCTTATTACCAATTCTAATCCCGAAATTCTCACTTTTAGTAATATTGTTCCTATGATTTTAAGTGTGCTCTCGTTTGCACATGTAACCATAATATTGGATTCCCCTATTTTATCACGCATCTTTAATTTACTAACAACATCTTCGCTAATCACGTTTATTCTAGCCCCGGTATCCAAAAGACAATCAACTTTTATTTTATTTTCCAACCAAATACCTACACTAGGTCTGCCATTCATTCTTTCGTAAACGAATTTAGGTGCAAAAGGTCTTTCTTCATTTTCATTAACTTTATTATTAATTATATCGATACTCATAATCTTATCAATTTTGTTATTAATTTCATAAAAACTATATTCAAAATAATTTTCAAAGTCAAAACATTCACAATCATTCATAATTACATCATTAATTTTTAAATCATCTTTAAATTCATTCATTACGGAAATCTTGAAATCACAAGCATTCAAATTCAAACATTCTGTGTCAACAATATACTTACTTAAACCAAATTTATGGCTCCTAGCAACTCCCTTGAAACTGGAGCCTCCCCTTTTAGCTGTTCGCAATCTTTTTGCATGTCATCCTGTTGAATCAGCTCTCCTTCCTCGTATTCGTAGTCGTATATCGCATTGCATTGTCTTCGATGTGGTCCTCTGTCTGAAGATTGGTTTCTGCTTTGATATTGTCCTCTGGATCCAAATTGTTTTTGATTTCTATCATAATTTCTTCCGTTGTAATATGCTTCTGTTTTAACTGAATTTCTTCTGATGTCCCAACATTGATACTTGAAATGACCATTTTTGGAACATTGAGAGCATTTTACGTTTGGGCATTCTGCTCGAATATGTCCTTGCTCTCCACACGCCCAACATCTCTGCAGTTTAAATCGCCTGGTCCCGTTCTTCCAGTCACTTTTATTTGGCATATTGAAGTTCGCGGCCTCACTGGTTCTAGAGTTAGAAAATATTGGCGTCTTATTCTGTTGGTACAACTGAGTTTTTCTCGGACTTTTGACTGTCTCCGCATATGATTTATTTTCATGTAGAGATGCTAAGGATTGTTCACTTGAAAGCTCTTTTTGAATTTCTTCCATTCTTGATATCACTTCCTTGGCCTTATCTACTGATTTAACTTCTCTTAATTTCAATTCTTTTTTTGTTTCCATATCTTCCATTGCATTCTGCATTAAAAATAACATTAATGCCGGTTTTGTTAATTTGTGTCGAAGAACATTGTCGACGAGCTTTTCCACTTTATTGAAAAATTCGGTGCACGAGTCATTTCCTTTTCGATATCTTAAAGCTGCGTCTAGATCCATGGCTAGATTTTTCCTTGGCTCGAACGCTTTTCTTAATCTTTCTTCATAGCCTGAATAATCGCTCTGTACTTCTTCATATTTCTGGATCAACTCTACCGACAAAAAGGCCTTGGTAACAATTTCTTGAATTTCTTGCGGTTGTTGAGTGAATTCGAAAAATCTCTTCAATTCCAAAATAAAAATTTCTAAATCACCATTTGGCAGCAATTGATTAGGTGGCTTGATATAGTTCTGGAGTCCTGGCGTGGTCGCCATGTTAGAAAAAGACATAGTTCACAGAAATATTTATTCACTACAAAAATCTAACCGGAACACACAATCGTTATACTATTTATAGTACATTGAATTGCGTAATCTACAAAAGGGAGAATTATTAGTTTAAGTGATACTGTTGACACAGAAGACAAACATACTTACTTAATTTAGTTATACAAGTATTCCCGCATCATTCAATAGATATCAAGGTCTAGTGACCTGGTTATGTAAGTAATTCTTTGGAAATTATTATATCATCTTACATAAATTAAAGATGGATTAAATATCTTTAATTAAATAATTAATGGTAAATATGTGACAAAATTATATCTTGTTAACTAAACTAAAATCCTTGCATATTTGATAAATTAATTTGTTGTTTAAAATTATACTGTGAGTTAGTTGTTAATAATAGCGAATATTTTATGAAATAAAGAAATTTAAATTACGTTTGTGCAACTAGGAATTTTTATAAAAGTATTTTTATAAAGTTATAGCCTTGAGTTGTTTTATTGTTATTATAAAAAATATGAATCTCAACGTTGAAATTTCTTAACTGGAACATTTTTTAGATATTTCCAACAAAATATAAATGTAGAGAATCATTGGGGTAATGTATATAGGCACAAAATGAAACGGAAGTAGAATAAAAATCAATAAAAACACCAAAATAGCAAAAGTGCGAAATTAATTAAAAATTAATTAAAAGAATCTAAAGATTAATATGAATCGGGTGAAATGGTTATAGTTGAACGGGAAATCATGAGGCAAATCCAGAAACAATAATATAAATTTAGGGAGGGGTCCCTAAAATAAGTAATAATAAAATAACAAACTAATTAAAAATAATTATTAGCTAATAAAAAGCCTGAGTCATCGGGAAAACCAAAACTCGGACCACACTGAGACAGATCCGACTAATTAGAAGTTGAATCGAATTCAGCCGAGCGCTCGTTTAAGAATGAAATTGGTAGGATTTCAATTATGAAAATAATAATTGGTAAATAATTGGTAAACAATGCGTTAGAGAAATACCAATAATTCCCAAAAGAATTCAAATAATTTTGATCTAAAATCTGATAATGTCTTTCAGAAGTATAAAAGAAAAAGCTGAAAAGAGACGAGTTGCCAGTTGGTCAAAGAAACAAAATAAGAGAGTACAATAGGAGACCCAAAGAGAAAATACTTCAAGTAAAGCTAGGGAAAACTATAACGTATCGTACCAGAAAATGTGATTACCCTTTTTTCTTACGATAATGATTGTCTACGAAAGAAACATGTAAATCAAGTGACTAATTGTAATTGTGATTAAGTTTGAATAAAGTAGTTTTATGTTGGGTTTTAGTTATTTGATTGAAAAAGGACATGAAGAGTCAGAAACTATCCGACTTGTTAAATAATAACCCTACAGAATAAAGAACGGTGATATAAACAATTTTACAAAGATTTTTCTAAAAAACTAATACTTTATTAAAATCTTTTAGAATTGAATTTGTTTCTATTTTCTTATTTAAAATTCTTAAACAATTTTTCAATATTTATTTTCAAAGATAAGTTTTATTGTTTAAATACCCAGGTTTAAAAATAAATTTGATGTTATTTTTAAGAACTCGATTTTAGTTTCAATAATTAGTTTTATTATAGTTTACATATTAGGATTTCAGTGATTAAACATATTTTGTTTTATTGAAATATTTGATCTGGATTTAATTCTTTATCAAACTATATCGATTTAAAAATTATATTATTAGGAAAGGGAAAGTATTTTCATATATTCGTAAATTATACATCAAAAGTATACAAAATCAAGTTATTAAGTACCACCTATTGACCTACCTTGTGTAAAGCTGACCAAATTTTCCAGGAGTCATTTCGAAATATAAATAAATAAATGAAAACGTAATAAGTTAATTTGATTCATTTGGATAGAATATTTTCATTTGAATCTTGCATACAGAAATTTACAGTTTTATTTTCCTATCCTTCTCTATCTGCTGAACTAAAATATAATTTGACCTGCTGTTCCCCTTTCATCAAATCTGTATTACAATACTCCCGGTAGCAGTCCAATAATGTGACACTTGATTTGCCCTAGCTATTTTAAAGTTTCAAGATCACTGTGAGGAGATAAAATTAAAATGTTAAATTAAAATTATTTCATGATTAAATTTTGTAAAATTAAAAGTGAAACTTAAATTATTTGAAATATATTAGAATTAAAATGGTTTAAAATTAAAATTAATATTTTAATTTTAATTTTGAAATAAAATATTTTTTAATAAAATTGCAATTCAAGTATGAATGTGGTATGTTGACATATTTGGTTGAAATTAAAATTTATAAAAATAATGTCCCAAGAATATTTGTTTATATAAGCAGATTTAATGAAATATAATTTTGGATTTATTTAGTCTTAGTAATTTATTTGATGACAGAAGAATTGAATTTTATAGTTTCTAACAATCACTATAAATAATAAACTAGAAAACTATTTTCAAAATATTTTGGAAAATCATCAAAACTTTTGGTTAGAATCTAACCGTTAGAGTTATGTTGACTAAATCACTTGAAAGAGGCAGAGCCGTAAATTCGTGAATATCAAAAAACATAATTCATAATCAAGTATTTTTAATAAATAAAATGTCAATTGAAAAGAAATCAGTGGTGAATATTGAAAAAAGTTCTTATAATAAAAAAACATATTGTGTGCAAGCAACAATTGTATCAAAAATGTCTACCCAGCTCAAAAATTATAAAATATATTATCATTTTGCTGTTATCTAAATAATTAAAATTCTACTTTGACTTTCCTTTGTAAATTGAGTTATGGATTTTAAAATAAATTATGCACAGAATATTCAAAAACAAAAATTACCACAAAAATCTTTAAAGAATTTCTAATAGAAATCATGAATGACAATTTCATGCTTGAGTGGAATCGATTCTTTGCCAAAGGTCCTTTAGAATTAATCAAGAAAAAGTAAAATTAATTTTGCCATATTTTCATTAGCTATGTTTATAAGAAAAAAACAAAATTGTTAAAATAGTTAATCCTCTTACTCATTACTGGAACTACCAGCATGTCAAAATGAAGGATTTCACAATTTTTGATTTAAAATTAATAATATACTCCAGTGGTGAGCTAAAGAAACCTCGCGTGGGCTCGCGCGAGTCCTTTGTTAAATTATTCTATGATTTGCAAGTCCCTTGTGTCACACATTACTAGGGTACTAGTTCATACGATTCTCGAGGAAAGAAAAGAGCTAGCCCCTTGTTAAAAAATTTCATAACTCATTTCTGATATACTCATTATTGTAAGTATTTATGATTATTTTTAATATGGTATTAAACTAATTAAAAACATTTTTTTATTTCGATTTAAATACATTTTTCTGTGATATGCTTAACGTATACTTAAATTAGCCAATCAACTCTGGTACTTCTAGTGTTAATAAAATTTGAATAATAAAAGAGCGAGAATGCCAAAAATAACAAATGGAAAATTTTAACCTAAGCCAAGAATTTTGATTTTATATAATTATGGGATCATTATTCAAGCTCTTAAATATTACTGTTAGTCAGTATTTATAATATAACATACTGATAATTAAATTTCAGGTGTTTTTTAGGAATTTTATGACATTTTATGAATTTATTTGGAATTATTTTGTTAAAATGTAAGATATTTTTATAATTATAAATAAATAAAGTAATCACCAAACACATTTATTTTTTTAAGACATTTAGGAAAGAAGCGGCGTATATGGATAAAATAGTTTTTAAAGTTTTTGTAATATTCTTTGGAATTTTGTCATTTTCTGTAATTCTATGAAAATATTAATTTTGTAAACTAATTTATTAAAATTTACGATTTGCAACTTTTTCCTGCAAATTCAAAGTTGTCGAAGGACCTTCTTCAATATTTGAAATGCTAATTTCACATAAAGGCAGAGTTTGCCAAGAAATATCTGTAAAATATTTTAATGTTTTATATTTTAATGAATAAATCTTACATTGTCCGATCCTCAACTTTGCAAAAAGGCACTGTGTCCTGAGAAATATCTGTAAATCTAAAGGAAGTTTATATTCTAAATTATTTTATAATTAAATCTTACGATGCATTTTTCTTCTTTTTCTCTGAAGCTCAATGTAAAGCAGTCGGATTCTGAATCAAAAGTTTTTTTGTGCATAATATTTTAAATAATTTGAAAATATTAATATGTTAATTATATGTTAATCAATGTTAATTTCGGAAAAAAAACTATATTAATTTTGCATTTATTTTTCATTATGAGTGCTGTGTATGCTTAATTATTTTTCTCTCACTTTTTAGATTCCTATAATAAATATGTTAACTTTCGAAACATTAAATTTTTACACACAGGTAAGTTTGTTTGTTCCTATAATATAAATTTATTGATTTTTTTTAGATTATAGGCTATGTTAACTTTCGGAATTAGGTGTAGAAACTTTTATATTTCGGATTTAGGTGTGCATGCAAACTTTCGATATGCATAAATGATGTGACGAGATGAATTCATGTAATAATTTTATTCTAGCCAATGTTTAGAATATAATTCTGAGAACTCTACTTTCAATTTTTGTACAAATGAAGAAATATCATCGCAAAATTTATTTTAAAGTTAAAATTAATTTAATATTTCGTTAGCATTTCAGACATTTCTATCAAAACCATTGTATTCTGCGAAAGCGAAGAGATGATATGTAAGATTTATTTATAAGTTTTATGAGAAAAGTATTATTAGAAAAGACGATTCTAAGAAATTGAAAATCGCTTTGACTATATCCTTAGGTTTTTCCCAAAATGATCCAAAATACTTGTTTTTAAAGATTAATTTGTTTTATTAAATAAATAATACTTTAAAATAAATCTATTATAAAATCACTTTAAATTGAAATATTTCCATAATAAATGAAATAATTTTCTGAAAATTTAGAAAAATCGATAATAAATTGACTATAATCTACGTAATTTGTATTAAAACAGTTTTTCAGAAGTTCATTTTCGCTCCAACCTGTATTATAGAAGGTGTATCTCAGTGGAGTTTGCTATATAGCAGATTAAATTTGGAAATGCTGTAAATATCAACATAATAAATTTAATGGTGAAATTATATTGTAATTACCAATTTTAATTACTCAAATTTGTTAAGTTTGTCAGAAAATGAAATTCACAATTTTCAGAAAATGGCATCAATTCTAAAATGTTAAAATAGCTTAAATAGAATTATTTAATTCAGTCTTTAATGAAATAAAATTTCAGGAAAAAGCTATAAATCAACCATAATTGAAATTTACTTAATAATTTAAAATTTTATTCCTCCCATTTATTTTTCGTTGTAAACAAACTAAACTAATTATTCGTCTTTAATTTAATCATAAATAATTATTAATTTCAAAAATATAATTCTAATAATTACAGATAGAAATTTATTTAAAAATAATTAGATTTTTTTTTAAATTGTAGCAATTAACAGTCAAGTAATTTTCTTAACATTTTATTAAATAACAAAAACACAATTTTTTTCACATAAATAAGAAAACAACTTTAGTAAAATATATTTTTCGATAAACACTTAAACAAAATTCAGATATGAACTTATTTTATTTGTTATTACTAAAAAAATTAATTAAAATTTCTCTGAAGCTGAATATTCTAATGCAATTGTTCTTCTTCTCACATTTTTATGGTTATGATTATTCGTTTACGATTATTTACTTATGTCTAAAAATAAAATAAAATTCATAACAAACTACGTATACTACGTATTTCTAAATAGAAAAATAAGGTACTTGTTCATTATCGGGACCCTCAGTAAAAATAATAATAATAATTAAACTTTGAAAATAACTTACGACATGTTGAGTGTGACCAGTACCCTTGTGAGCAATACCCATAGGGAGACAAAATATCTTGTCGTATAAACTCAGAGTATATCTTTTGTTTGATATACATAATATAAGGTTTGAAAATTCGAAGGTTTTTAATCCTTTGAAGGTTATTGACCAACCATAAACTTTCGAGGGTCTGACTAAAAATTATCTCTAAATGACCTCTAAAGTACCTTTTGAATGAACCATCGTTCAATAAAATTCATTGGCTCGAACTCTGAAAATTTAAAACCTTCGAATTGTATCAGTTGTATCATATAAGAATTGTATAGATTTTGAAAGCACTGTCTTATGATTCACCACATAAACCTTTATGGGAAGTCACAGAACTTTCGGGAAACCTTTGAAAGCGAAATAAATGAAAAAATGTCAGGATGAAGTATTATTTTCAAAATTATTATATGAAAGTGAAAGTTAATGTCGCTGAAAAAAGTAGAATGTGTATAAAAGCAAAAGAACTTATTTAGAAATATGCAATTGCCTAGAGATTATTTACAATTATCCTTTGGAAAACAGATGAAATAAATGGATTTTTTTTTAAATATTAAAAAGAAATGTGATTAACAATTTGATATTTAAGTAGAATGAGGGTAAATTTTAATCTTAGATAATTGTTAAGGTATAAAAGATCGCCATTCGTATATCTTTTCACCAATATATTTCGATAGCATCACTATCATCATCAGGTAACCTACATTCACGACGGATGAATAACTATATTATATTAATAATATTTAAACAATTTATAAAATCTATAAATTTTAAATTATAAATAAAAAATTTTAAAATATTTAAACTTTTAAAATTATTTAACATAACTATTATTCAATATACATCAACATACAAAAATTTAATTAAAAACATTCAACATACACGTATTCACTGCATTCTGTACATTGATTTTAGGATTAAAAGTTCTTATCAATAATGCTTCACATATCACACGCTCAAAACAATTATCAAATTTTTTATTAAGATTTTAAAATCAGACATTCTTAATTCTCTCACACAGATTTTATTGTGATCCTTAATATTGGACACTCCCTTCGGTCGACAGTGTTCTTGAACTCGAGTACAGAGATGACGGGAAGTCTCTCCAATGTATGTGGCATTACACCCATTACATGTGAAGTGATAAACGAGATCCGAACACAATCCAACCGGAGTTTGAGATTTACTACGTACTTTGCATGATTTTGAAACAATTCTATAATTCAATGTACCCAGCTGTTTACCAATCTTTCTTTTGAAATCTTTATATCCTTCAGAATACGGCAATACCATCGTATATTTTGGCTCATCTTGTTTGTTAGTATCAATACTCAAATTCACTACATCATTCGACATATCAGTCAATTTACATCCATTCATACTACGATCCTTAGCATTATTCATACAATTATCAACAGTCTCTTTCAACGTTAACAATAAAAACCGTTTTGAGTAGCCATTCTTTACCAGTAATTTAACTAATTTATCTACACTTTTTACTGAATTTTTAAAAGTGGAAGATAAGCTCCATGATCGATAAACTAATCCTTTCACCATGTTTATTTTATATTTAAATTCACAAAAACTCTCTGGGGTAGTATAGAGGCCGGTATCTGTTGGTTTTCTGTAAATTTTTATCTCATATTGTTCATCTTTACGTTTAATTAACAAGTCAAGAAATGCTATGGATGAATCCTTCTCAGTTTCACATGTGAATTTAATATTCTTATGCAATCCATTCATGTAATGCAAAAAAGGTTTCACGTGTTCCTTATTTTTAAATATCAGAAAAATATCATCAACATACGTTTTATACACAATTGGTTTTTCATATTGAAAAGAAGCAATTTTCTTTTCTAAACATGCCAAAAATATAGACGCCATTGTTGGTACTAAGGCGAACCCATAGCCACTCCATCAATTTGTTAATACCATTCATTATTAAAAAGAAAATTAACTTTGGAAGTTGCAAACTCTAAAAGCTTCCTAAATGCATTTCCATCACACATATTATGCACATTAATATTTTCATTCCATAATTCACAACATAAATCGATTGTTTCTTTCAATGGGACATTAGTAAATAAACTACATACATCAAACGAAACCTTAACATTAACATTATTTTTATTCAATTGTCCTATACATGATGCAAATTCGAAACTATCTTTACATTCAAACTCAGATTTTATTAAGGGTTTTAATAATCCATCCAAATAATTCGTTATTTTATACTGAGGTGTTCCGACCATAGATAAAACAGGTCTCATGGAAACTCCGTCATTGTGTACTTTTGGAAGTTCGTATAATTTAGCTAGTTGTGAACCTTTTCATGAATTTTGCATGAAATATGTTATCAGAATTTAAACATTATGTGAATTAATCCTCTAATTACCAACTCCGCCAAAAGGCGGACAACACACTAAATCCCATATAATGCTAAATTCAAATATTATATAGGTTCGATAACTAACGACGATTATACACTTTACCTTAAGCAGGTATACCAAGTGACAATATACCGATAAAAAAATTGAATACAGATTTATTTTCAGCGGCATTCATTTATGTAAAGAGTTTTTGCGCGACGATAAAAGAATTGGGCATCAGAGGGTTAAGTTTGTGTTATAATAAACTCGATTTATTTATACAGGTTTGGAAAGGTCTTCATCAATTTGGAAAATGAAGATTTTGTCACTATGTGATACATTATTTGTAGGTCGCTTCTTATTGGGACTAGAAAAATTGAAAGAGGTAGTGCTGGTACTGATGATAGTGATGATGATAGTGCTGTTTCAGGACTTTTGACACCAATTGTAGTGAATTGATCTATAGATAAAACTAGAATGATCAGAACGAATATTTTATTTAGTACAAAATTTGGATTCTTAGTGAATTCTAACGTGCAATTTTTCTTCTTTCTGAAAATGCATTTCTTTGCATTTTAAAGGTTGGAAGAAAACTCTTCTTCTACATATTAAAACAAAATAAATTACGTTTTTATTTATAATATATGTAAATAAATATATTATAATAAAGAGGAGGCACTACAATTCCCTTTTAAAAATAAATTTCTGAGAAATATTTTTATTTGTAAAATTTTATTCACAAATATGAATATACGAATTAAGAGATAAAATTTCATAATCAAATGCCAACCAAGCATTAAAATGATGATAAAAATTCTCAGACAAATTATATATATAATATGACTACTTTACAAAGACAATTATTTCTTAGAGAATGTATTTTTATAAAAGAATTTTAGTTGCAAGACGTTAAAAGCAATTAAATAACTCATTCAAATTTGCAATTAGTGATAATTTATAGATGAATAAATATATCTATATCATACTGATTTGCCGGAAATTTGCCAAAACTCCTATAAATATTTGTAAAATAGCAATTTCTTTTATTTTCATTTTAGATTATAAATCAATACTTTTACTATTTCATCTGTCCTTATTTAGTTTTTGTCTATACTATTTCTCAACCCGTGTTCCGCAATTACGCTTCCAGTGTCCCGCGAAAAAAATGACATTTTATCTTTAAATTTGCATTTAAGATACATATCATCAAAAACCTCAATTAATTTTTTTATAAGATGATTCAATAAGAAAGCTATATAAATATATATAAACATACAAATATAAAAGATTTTTAATTGCTTGTTATTGTTGCGCGTGGTATTTTCTTTGCTTATTAGAAGGCATTGTTGACGTTTACGACAGATTTATAGTAATTTGTGATTGGTCACTCATTGTGGGCAAGTATTTTTTTGTCATTGTTCCGCGTAAAAAAACTCATGTGAATGTTATTCCGCGCTTTTATAGTAATTGAGAACCACTGATATAGACTCTATAGATTGATGTTTCCAATTTAACACAAATTTTCGGCATTGTGTTTTACATTGTTTGGAACTCTTGAAAAAATACTGAATCCAAAATTCGTATCAGATTAAAAGAGCACTGAATTAAGAAAAATGAATTAGGTTTTTTTCACCTTTGAAATGCTTTAATATATTACTTTCATAATACTTGAAAGAGGCAGTGCCGAAAACTTTACTAAAATGAAAAACATTCATCTGACCATCAATAAAAGGAATTTCCAGAAATATAAAATCAAAAATAGCTCATGATTACTAATTTTGGGTTACGTTTTAGGGTTGCTTCCAAAGATTTTACAGATAACGACATCAAAATAAATTCACGTTTTTATAAAAGGCAAAATGACTGTCCATTTATCCTACATATTCTTTAGATTTTGATCTTATGATTTTCACTTTTTTGGTATCTGATTTCTATTTATATAGTTTAAAAATTTTTATAAGGATTTCTATTACAGTAAGTTTTTAAGTTTCTACTAAAATATACTTTTCAAGGTTGCAAGATAAAATTTTAAATAAAATAAATAAATTAATAATATGCTGTGTTGAATACTCAAATAATGTTGAAAATCTTCCGAGTATATATATCTGAATTAGTGTAAAGACCCAAGACCCATTCTTCCCCAATGTAATCGTGTTGCACCCATTCACACGGCATCCTATCAAAATTTCAGATCGATCCGATCATGAAAAAAGGGTTAATTTAAAAAAAATATTGATATGTCAAATCTAGTGTTATTTCCTTATTTCAATATAAATTCTTATCTATTCAATTAACTTCGGATTAAAAAGATAAAGTAATTATATCTAAAATATGTTGAAATTATGAGAGTGAAATATAGAGACTTTCAAAAACTATGTTTTCTATGGTTGATTTTTTTGGATCTTTTTCAGTGATTCTTATTTTTTTCGCTCTTTTTACCTCGTATTTTTTTCACATTCGCACTTTTACTTCGCACACACTTTTTAACTTTTGAAAAAAAGAATCTAGATCATTTTAAGAATGATTGAAAAAATGAAAGAAGTTGATGAAGTAAAAACTTTAATAAGCGATAATTTTCTAAAACTAGGACTTTGTTTGATTATGTTTTTTTGACAAGTTCTTCTTTATATTTTAAAAAATAAAATGATAATTTAAGCCTTTTACTGCAAATTATATATTTAATTGTTTAAAATTTAATTAATGCTGTTAACAAGAAATCATCACTTTATACTATTCTTTATATTATTTAAACATTTTGATTCCTCCATCTATTAATGTTATAAAAGAAAATGTTAAAGAGGCTGTTAAATTTACAGGGTTTGTTAACCCTTAAATGCATTGTGATGGAAATTTCAATCGTACCAAATATTTAAATATAATTATTTATAATTAATAAACTGTCTATGGATTCAAATGAAAAATTTATGTTTTTGTCTATGTTCTTTTAAATATTTTAATATTTTTTTAACATTTATTTTAATGCAATACAAAACTTCATTGATTTAAGGGTTAAAACTCCAACTCCACTTATAGCTCTAATTGAAAATATAAGAATAAATAAAACGACCAACAATTTTATTATTCAAAGGGCTACCGAAATTGGAAAAACTACATTTCTAAAAATATATATTAAGAATAATATGGCAATCAAAAGTTATTATGTTTCTAATTATGATTTCTTAGCAGAGGCTAAATTTTTGTATGAAAAAGTTAAATCACAAGATTTATAATTTTAATTTATCTGCAAAACATGGAAAACAACAATAATAAAAATCTTTTTTGGTAAATCAATTTCAAACATTCCTATTTTTACTAAATAACCATCTTGTATTATAAAATAACTATTTGATTTTGGAATGATTTCTATTTCATAATAATTAAAAAAATTATTAATTCTACCTTGACTTTTTTTATCAAAGTTTTTCTGGATTTTTGTTACTTGCTCGTTGACATTAATGATTCTATTGTTTACATACTTTTTTAAATAATCAACCCATATCTCTCATTATTAGAAGCTACTAACACATCTTCTAAATTATTTTTTAAATCTAGTTCAAAAGTTAACGACATAATTCCAAGTATTTATCACATATTATATAATTTTAAACAAATTTTCAGCGTTGAATAAAATATTTTCAAAACCATTTATCAAAATATTTCAATATTTAAAACATATTTATTTAAAAATTTTTCATTAATAAAACTTCTTTTTTAAAAAGCTATTTTAATTTTTAATTCAAAAATTTCAACTTAAAAAATCGAATTTAAAAATTATTTAAAAGTTATTTTAACAGTCAATTATTTACAATTTAAAATTATTTTGATAAATCACTGAAATATTTAACACTCAACTCAAACTGTGTTGGAATCATCATTTAAAAAAGATAAAATTATACATTCAATATATTTTCCAAAAACAAGTTCTTTTAAAACCCAACCACATAATTGTCCACAAATCCTAGTTCCTTTTTTTGAACTTGTAATGTATTATATATTAGATTTTCATTATTAAGAATTTTTTTGATGGGAATTATTCCATATAAATCAAAATAGATTTTATATATAGAAGAATACAAGACCCAATGTCAACCTTTCTCCAATTTTGTTTGTAAAATTAATTATTTGATTATTATTTTTGTATATTAAAACTTCATCTCGCATCATTATAGAACATTTTAGATTTAAATCTCGAATAATATCTCTCAAATTGAAATTTGTGGTTGTATCATTTCCATACTTCTTTAAAAAGTCATTCATTTTTTATAAAACTAAACCTGTTGTAAATGTAAACTAAATGAAATTGTTTCTCCATTAAAATCCAACAAATTATTATTTTGATAAACAATTTTGAAAGGTATGGAATCAATTGATTTTATAATTGTTGGTAAATTAGTAGATTGTTTATTATTTGACAGATTTTATATCCTTGAGGCACTCCAAATACCAATAAATCATTTAAATTTTTAAGAAAAATACAAAAACCTGTTGTTATACAAAGATTTATTCTAGCAGTTGGAAGATATATTTTAAAATCTATCTGATATGAAATTAAATGGTTAAACCCTTTCAGTGACTTTTATTTATGAAAATGTTTCTATTGCTAAGTATATACACTTATTTTTCAAAATGTTCCTAGTTCATATTATGCCCAATTGTATATAAAATTGTATATTAAATATAAATTTTTTTTAAATATTCATTTGTCCTATTAGACGCGAAAAACAAATTAAAAGTTAATAAAATCTTTTAAATTAATAATCCATGTTTTTAAATAAAAAATGTATTTTATTTAAATTCAAGTTAACCAGACAAATTTAATCGATATTTTTTATATCTAAAATAAAATCTTTTCTCAGTTCTAGCAATATAATATTAAGAAACTTAATTGAAATTAATTAAAAAATTCCTTATGTCGATGAAATTTTCAATTTTTTCAATTTTTATTTTAAATAATATTTTTCTGACTTATTGAGAAGACATTCAAGATTTTACTAACAAACGATACTACTGAAATTTTAAAAATAAAAAGACAAATTTAAAAATGATTTTAAAAAAATAATTTTTCTGTTAAGTGATTAAATTGATGAAAAGCCCAAAGGTTAAAACAACACTTTAAAAATTGTAAAAATATTTTCGCAAAATTTATATAAAATCCAAAAAAAATAAATTTAATGAAATTGTTTAATAATGAAAAATACAAGCTAAACATTACTTGTAAAGTTGTTTATATATGTCTTATATATTAAAGTTAACATTTCAAGGGTACCATATTTGGCCGTCTTGGTTAAAATTATAACTTTTTTGTTAAATGAAACCAGCTTATCGATAGTGGTGAAAATGTCTTCTTCTCTATCTTATAAATACTGACGGTATATTGAGTTTTGCAAATAAATTTATTAAATAATCTTGAAATTCAAATTTTGCCCTAATGATATTCGCAGAAGCAATAATATTTTGCTTCTTCAAAATAAACATGTAAGTGCAAGTTGTGACATAGAACGTTACATCTTGAGACCCTTTTGATTTTTGTGCACTTTTAACAGTTTTTGAAAGTAATTCAGATCTTTATCTTTAACATGTGGGTGTTTAACTTTAAATGATCTCTTCAACTTGCTGGGTATCAAGGTCTCCAAATTCACGATCGGTTCACTGCTTATTTGATTATAAAATCCTTTTACTTTTTGATTATACTTAATGAATATACTTTTGAATATCTTAATAATAAATTAAATTTATTTCTAAAAATCAATAATTATAATATTATTATTATATTGTTATTATATTATTATTAATATATTATTATATTATATAATAATAATAAATTGAATTTATTTATAAAGATCAATAATCCACAATTGAAAATGACATCTATTGATTTTCAGTGATGTTATTATAATTGCTGCTATTCTGTGAATTTTTCATAGGAATTTTTCTGAAGATTTAATTTTTATAAATTTAATTTAATTTAAAATTTTCACAAAATATTATCAAAATAACGTTTATTAATTTTTTATGCCAATTAAAAATATTTTAATTACAATATATATTTTCTTTCTGAAATATTTCTAGACTTTTTGTTTTATTGCAGTCTGAATGATTTATTTTAAATAAGTCTTTATCATATAATATCCTTAAAAGATAAATTTTATTGAAAACTAATTTTGTTTATATATTTTCAAACATAATAGAAAAATTTATAGATTTGGTTCAAATTATTGATGTCAGAATAATTTTAAATTCATGATTTTTAATAGCGAAGAATTAAACTAAATTTTATGTAAATTTTAATAACAAACATGAAAAAAATTAAAATAACCATAATATTTAAAAAAAAGAGCAAATTTAGTTTTTGGATTTTAAATAGTATTATAAATAATGATATTATATAAAAGTAGATGGTTAGGAGTCCGCTAACTCAAGAGCCCGATAACTCACATACCCCCACGGGAAATTATTTTTTAATTATGTAGGTCAACTCAAAATTTTATAATTTTTTACGATTTTCAATGGGTTTCAAGGTTTTTTCTCGAAAATTTTATGATTTTTTACGATTTTTTAAAAAAATTATGGAGATGAACTCAAATATTATGTAGGTCAACTCAAATACATGGAAATATTAAAAAAATTATGTAGGTAAACTCAAAATTTATGATTTTAACGATTTCCAAGGATTTTACACGAAATTTTCAGAGTTTTTATGTAGGTCAACTCCAATACTTAGAAAATCTTTTAAAAATTATGTAGATTAAATACACACACGCTATATATTTTCAATAAATAGTCTAACGCAAAGGATATTTGGAGCAGAAAAACTGACTTTATGCATGTGTGTAATTGGCAATAAATAATGGCAAAATCATGAAATTTTATCAAAATATATGTAAATTTCTTTAAAATTTATGAAAAATCTATGTTTTTGATATGAAAGTGTGTGTGTCTGTACAGAAAGTTGTCAATAATAAGCAATAATTACGGGAAAAATTTACACAAACATTCGACATATTAGTCATGCACATGTATTGCACATGCCTTTGTTAATTATGCACATGTATTGCACAAGCCTTGTTTAACACTGGTATATATGATTAATATTAACTTAAAATAAATTAAATAACTAAAAGTTAACATTTATTAACACATTCACAATCGTCATCTCCACATTTCAAACATTAATATCTATACAATTCTGAAAATTGTTATATACATGTGGATCGTTATCCTCGCGCTTCATAATATTTCCAGTTATATGATTTATATAGTCCATAGGATCGCTCTTTAGGTTGATCATTTTTTTGAGTGTTTTCTTCATCATCAATTTCTTCATCAGTTTCATCAAATCCTAAACCTTCCACTCTCTGCTATATTTAATATGTTTGAAACATTTAATATGTCATCGATTTTTACACCACTTATTTCTGATTGTTTTTCCAACAAAAAGTTGATTATACATTCTAAACAATAAATAATTCGAAAATTAATTAATCATATTCACTTTTTTCTACAGTCATTATTAACAATTTAAAACTATAATATAAGTTTGTTTATACAGTCTTTGTTAAAATTTGCATGTGTTTTGCATTAATGTTGTAATTTCATCTTTAATAAAGTGAACAAAAAATATGAATACATTTATTAAATACATCAACATTTATTAAAATATTTGTGAACGTCTAAGAACATCAATGACAGTTGAATTTCTAGGATTCTTGTAAACAACTAAATATTGAACATTCAAATTACGTGTTCGATGTGCACCACCCTGATGAAAAAAATTTTGAGTTATAAAAATAACAGTGACACTACCACGTCTGCTGATTTTTGTGAATAAATTATTGAAATCCTTTTCTTTATTAGCTTTCTGGAATGATCCATCGATTATTATGACATCGCCTTTTTAACCAATTTGACCAGTTTTTATCAAATCCCTTGACTATTTTCATGTTTTTCAACTTACAAAAATTATCTTGAGTCAATTCATGTTCTTCATCAGCACCCGTATGCCACTAAATCTCTTGTTGAATTTTGATTTGAATAAATTTGATTTTAGTATTTTGCAAACAAATAATGTTTAACCGCTACCGCTTGGGCCAACGATTCGGTATACTGCATAAGTTCTTAATTCCATTTCAAGTGTATATATATATATATATATATATATATATATATATATATATATATATATATTTGTTTATATTATACAATTTAATGAACTCTTACTAAAATGATATATAAAGAATAATATTTCATAGACTTGACCTACATAATTTTTGAGTTGACCTACATAAAAACTCTAAAACATTTTGAGAAAAATCTTGAAAATCGTTAAAAATCATAAAATTTTGAGTTGACCTACATAATTTAAAACCAAAAAAATTTTCCGGGGGTATTTAAGTTAGCGGGCCATTGAGTTAGCGACCCCTAACCATCTACTTATAAACAAACAGATTAAATATTTAAAATTAATATTGCTTTTAAATTACACGATTTTGTAGCATTAATCTAGAATTCACTTTATTAATTATTAATTATTTTGTGGGTGTAAGGAAGAAATATAAATAAATATTACACAATTAATTAAACTAAGCTGTTACATAATAATGTAGCAAAATCATAGTTTCAAGATCAGAGTTTATTTATGATGTTTAATGGTTGTTTTTGAATGCTGAAATGTATGCGTGTTTGCAGGTATTCTGTAACAATAATAAATAAATCAATAAACTCCCTTTTTAGATATTATGCGATGAAGAGCTTTATAATAGTGTGTTAAAGATTTGTTGGTCAGAATAAAATTTGGTACAACAATGTCTCTTTTTAACAGTGTAGATTTAAAAATAAATTATGAAAACTCTGAAAATCATATTTTGTGATGGCGGTTTTCTTCAATTTATAGGATGGTATCAAAATATTTTCAAATAGTCACTAGATAGTATAGGTATTGAAATACTGTTAGATCTTTTAAAGTAAAACGAATTTTTAAAATTTTACAGTTAAAATAATATAACTATTTTTTTATTTAATTTATTTAAATGTAATTATTTCAAAGTAACTCGATATTTTCTTTTCAAATTAGAATTTAACAAATCCCAAGTGGAATTTTATACTTGTAAATTGTCACTTATATCTTCAGATGAGAAAAATAATTCAGATCGTTGGGAATGATTATCGAAAGAGGAAGGTTTAGTTAAAAAACAAAAAAGACAAAATAAAAATTATTTTAAAATTATTTATAATTTTCAATTATTTAAAATTGTGTTTTTATACTTGTAAATTTCTTTTTCTTGGATTTAAATAATTTACAGGCAAAATTATTTATTGTCATGAAATTTTGTACAAATTATATGATTCTTGAAACCAAACATGTCATATTCCTCATTTATGAAATGCAATATTAGATTAATTACAGAGATAATATATATTTACAGTATATTTTTCTCCTGTAATTCCTTTAAGTCAATATGACTAGTTCTATTTAAATTTGAAAAAAATATTAATTTTATAAATATATGTTAGCATTCATTTAATAATAATAATACTTTTTGCAATAATTAAAATTAAATATAAATTATAAATTAATTAATTGGGGATAAAAATGTCAAAGAATGACATAGTTTTATATAAATTGTAAATTTTTATAAATTTTGTTATATTAATCTGTTTTGTTTAAAATTGTAAAAAGTAGAAAATTACAGAAATACCTGCTATTTTGATTCCCTATTCCAAGTTTATTTCAATATTGTTGATCTCAAAGAATGGAATTTCTGTTGAGGATATTCCCGTGGAAGTTATAATAAACAGGATCAGTAAGTAAAACATTTCAGCTGATAAACTTTTGACTTAAAAAAGGTTACCTTCACTTCAATACGGAATCTCGCTTGCTCTCTAATTAAATCTTTAATATTATAATTAATGTTAGGATTATATAAAAAGAGGGGATTGTAAAAATTAAGTGTACAATGAATTATGATATAATATTTATAAATTTTAATATAATCTTTTCATTATAATTATTTAAATGTTCATCCATAATTCAAAGTTTTATTTAAATTTCTAGAAATTGTTATTTTAAACTTCATCTTAACCGACTCATTTCATTGGCCAATAATTTAAATTATTCTATAATTTTTAAATTTCATTTTTATATATAAAGACAAACCTACTCATAAATTTGCATTATCAATAATTTAGTCTATTTTCGCAAAAATAATTTTGCTGTCAGTAATAATTATATTGTTACATTCTTTTATCTGATTAAATAAAATGTCTGAGTAATATTTAGTCTATTTTTTTGATATTTAAATATAATATATCTGGTACATTATTTGTCTATTCTATTTTTAAATTATAAGATTATGAAATAATAATTATCATATTTTATAATTATATATGTTTTATATATAAGTAGATACTGTTACGCAGGGCCGTGGAAAGCCTGGCCGGGCCCCGGTAAAATGATTAAGGCTGGCCCTTTATCGATAATTATAATTTTTTCTAAATCTAAATTGTTGTGTTTTGTTTGTACGCAAGCATACTTTTGGTTGAACGGACAATTGTTTTTTTTGATATGGAATGTATTTGAAAATATTGGACATCAAATGAAAATTTGAAGCCCTTGATATGCGCATCTTGGTTCGGGAATCGATCACTCGATGCCACAGCTCAATGGTCATAGGCAGCGGAACCGATCCTGCGCCCATGACAAATGAGCATTAGTATGCTTGCATACAAACAAAACAGGAAACAAATTATCGGATTTAGATTCAAACAGAAATTTAATTGTTATCTTTAAATTTTAGAAAAACAACTTTATTCGAGAAGCATTATTTGTGATAGTAAAAATTCGTTGATTTTTAGTAGTTTTGAAATCTTGAAAGAATGTATTTAAATTTAATGTTACATTTAAAAGATATTAATTTTTTTAAAATCAAAATTACATAAAAATTGCTTTACGAGCTTTTGAATTTGCGAATTCCGAAATGTTCAATTGTCTGGCCAAAATCGATTCAATGCAAAGAATTGCTAAATGGTTTGGTCTATCTTGTTTCACAGTTGCACGTATTAAGTTTTTAATCCGTTGCAATAACAACTAAATGTTCTTTCAGCCTCACAACTTGTCACCGGGATTGTTAAAAACAATTTTAAGGCAATCACAATGTTTGGAAATAATGATTCCAATTTCAAATTTCTTATTTCATTCAACAAATTAAGAGGCGAATTATCAGAATTAGCAGTGAAATTTGCATGGATAACTTCTAACAGGTAAAATTCATCTGCGAGATCAGTACTTAAATCATCTGGATATTTATTCTGTAATTCTGTTGCTTTTGAAGTTATTTTATCTTTATCCATATGGTTAAAATTCCACAAAACTTCAAAGATTTCACAAATTTCCATCGTATACCGAAATCTCTTTTCTATTGAGTCCATGATTGTATTCATAATTTTATTGAACACCTCTGTTTTGAATTTTGTTTCTGCTGATGATTCGTTCTCGATTTTATCAAAATATTTTGAATTTGGGCATTTTTCTTGTTTTCTTCAAGTTTTGGCTCTATGTTCAAAGTGGCGGCATATGATCTTGCTTCTTCAAGAATTTCTTCCAATTATCCTGAATTTTGTGAAGAGCTTCTATCAGACTTTTCAAATTTGCAGCTTCAACTGTCAATGTAGTTTCTCTTCTATAGTTTCTCTTCTGTAGTTTCTTAACTATAGTTTGCACATAATTAATTTGCGTTAGCACTTTCAACCATAAATTTCAAAGGAAAACAAATTCGAATGTTCGAAAATATTTTTTGATTCCCAGTAATTTAGCTCGTACTTCGGGTTTCAATTGAGATCCTTGAAGTTCTTCAATAGCTACAAGAAGTCCTTCAATATTAGTTGCTATTGATTGACACTTTCAACTTTTGCAGACCAGCGAGTTTTTGATTGTAAATGTAGAGACTAGTGTGTTTCACCACAATTTCCCATTTTTGTGAACTTCCAGCAAATATTGCGTACACTTCTGGATAGTTCCAAAATATGTAACTGCTCCTGAACAGCAATTCGAAGCATCTTCACCACTCAAATTAAGATTGTGACCATCGCATGGTGAGAAAACTACAAAAGGATTTATCTTTTTGATTTCTGCTTAGCAACCACTATACTTTCCTGACATATTGAACGCGTTATCATAGCCTTGGCCTCCACAATTCTCAATTGAAATATTCATTTTTTCTAGAGCACCTTGAATGAGTGCTACCAAAACCTGTTCTGTCTTTGAAGATAATCATAGAATCCAACAAATCGTTCATAAATATTATATTCTTCGGTGTTTTGTTGACTGAAACATAACGAATGACCAATGAATTTTGTTCCATGTGACTGTTGTTAGGAGACCCATAGAATATTACAGAATAATGGACCGCTTCCAAAATAGATTCTTGAATGACATGTAGAACGAATTTCGCACAAACTGCGAGGAATTCGTTTTGAATATCAGGCGACATGTAATGAACTTGCATTCTTTACTTCTCTGTTTGGGCCTCTTTGACTTTATTTAAATGGTCTGAAATAACTGGGTCATATCGACCTATCAATTCCAATAATCCCAAAAACTTTCCAGTCGATGGATCACCACGTTCTACAATGAATAAAATCACATCTAAAAATCGCTTGAGTAGCATTTTCCATTTATCAGCTCCTGTAATGATTTGATTTTCAAAAAACAATTGACTTGAATTCCCAGAGTTCAGCTCACGTTACCATTTACGCCATACCAAGTAGCAATCTTTATGGTTTTTGGTTTGTTTATATTCGGGTATACGATCATACATTTTTTGTACCGCTTTTCAGGTTTCCATCCTTCAGCTTTTGATAGAATAGATTTTCGACTCTCAGGAAGATCACAAAACAGTCGACATGGTATACAGTAGAAAGATTGAGCAGTCTTGCTAAAAACAAACCAATCTCTATCGATAAGACAACCAGTCTTCATTTTCTTTTTAAGTAAAAATTTGGAAAATTTATGCCATCTTTATCAATTGGAAGAATTTCAAAATCTTTTTCAGGCTCTTGCAACTGCCTCTAAAAAAAATTTAAAACAACGTTGAATGACTCGCAATGTTCCAATGTCAAAGTATCTCATATCAGTGACTTCATTTTGATTTGCATCAATTTCCGTTTCATAATCATCATTTCCGCTGGTTTCACTGTTAGCCAAATTGTCATTTTCAGGATGTTTTTGCTCTTTTGCTGGTAGTTCTTCTGAATCAACTAAATAGTCAAACTAGAGATACTTACAAAATCTAAATTTCGATCGATTAAAACGGATTTATGATCATAAAAACAAAACTCATTTACTTTTTTCTCTGAAATATGGCTGTAATAGATTTACTTAGATTCAAGGGAAAGTAACTATAATTTTAAACTAAAACTTTAGCCGACACCGTAAATTAAATATATTTAGATATAATATATAGATATATCAATGTTACGATTAAAAAGTTTAGTGCACCTCTCCGGGCCCCATGAAAAATTATTTTTGGATGGTTTTCAGTGGGTAAACATGAATGTAAATATATGATTCAAAGGTTTATTAACTACATGAATTTTTAATTTATAATCTAACTTTTACAACATATTTTCAGCTTCAGACTAAATATTTCTCTATTAACAAAAACATCATTTTAAAATTGAAATTATCAAATATATATTTTTAGATTTATTATTAGACAATCTAAAATTACATAATTAAATAATTATAACATTTAAATAGTTTACAATTACTATTAATATTAAAAATTCATTAATGATTTTAACAATTTAACTATTTACTATTTCAATTTATTCTAAATTATTTTAAACAAAAATATTCGAAATGTTTTATTCCACATGAAAACACCTTACAGATACTAATACAATCAATGATAAATCTTATAAATAATTAATAATTATGCTTAAAAACATTGTTAGAATCACAACTAAAACTTGAAAGGATTTCTTTCTGTTAGAAATTTCTTAACTAATTTAAAATCATATGTATAACATTGAGATTTACATTTATAATGACCAAATTAAAAAAAAGAAATAATTAAAACAAACATAAAAATTATTATTTGTAAAAATTACAAGCTTGAAATATATATATATATATAACATATAGATGACATATAGATGGTAGACCGGAAATATGTATAACCTTATATAACCTTATATGTATAATATGTATAACCATGAGTATAACCTTCATGCCATATGTAAGAAGATACGTTATAAAATCGATGTTGTTTCTAATTGTGTAAAAAGTTGAGCAATTAAAAATTCAATAAATTAATTATAGGCTTTAAGATTTAAAACATATGACAAAAATTATCTGAAGTTGAATGCACATAAGTGTTTTGTTGAAAACTTTCCTGAACTAAACCTTTTCCAAACCTATACTACATTTGGTTTCTTATAAACATGACACGCGACACTCAATAACTTAATATCATATTCCAAAAGGTTAAGCTCTTTTTGAGACAACTTTTGGGGAACACAAACAGGCATTTTTAAACAATTACCTGCTTAGCCTGATCTTTAAAAACAAGCATTTGCTTATCGCTTATTTTTTCACTGATAAAATTTTCTGTGCGAGTATCATTTTTATTGTTTTTGATTAATAATAATAATAATTAATAATAATAATAAAAATAATGTTGGATTTGTGGGTGAAATTGTAAAATTAACAATTATGATCTGACTCCAATGCGTGTATTTGTTGACAGCAATAACAAATTCCAAAGAATCTACACTTTTATTGATCAACACTTTTGATTGCCAATTTAAAATTACACAAATAATTCAATATTATATTCGCTTCGGGAAGAATATTACTTTTGCAATAAAACTTAAAATAAGTATTAGAGCTTCTGGTATCGACAGTCGGTAGGATTGATCTGGTAGCTTTCCTGAATTTAACTTGAAATTATTCGAAAACCGCAATAAGTAACTTAAAAAATTGTTTTAAATTTCTTCTCCGATTTGACAATGCTCTCTTCAATAATTTTGTAATTCAATTCAACTTCGACTTCATTTTGTTTTAATTCGATTTTCTCGGCCTTTATGTTTATTTGTCTTTTTCTCCTTGTTTTCTATCCCTTTTACCATTAATACTCTGCCATCTAATAGTCATTACAAATAGTTCTGTTATTTTTGATTTCTGGTTCCAGCACATTTCCTTGGGTAATACCGAATTCCTATATTATTTCTGAAAGTTTTTTTTGTTTTCTCTCTTTTGATTTCCCGAGTTCCCCAGTGATCCTTTTGTTATCTCAAAGAGACTATGATGATATTCTATGATGATTTTCTTCTTAATTTCAATTTCTGTTTCTATTATCTGTTTCTCAGCATTCTGGAACGTTACATCTTCCATTTTATACATTTAGTAATTATTCAATTTTATTATTTAGAAATTATTTAGAAACACTAATAATAATAATAATAATAATAATAATAATAATAATAATAATAATAATAATAATAATAATAATAATAATAATAATAATAATAATAATAATAATAATAATAATAATAATAATAATAATAATAATAATAATAATAATAATAATAATAATAATAATAATAATAATAATAATAATAATAATAATAGTAAATCCTAAATCAACAATAATTGTAATAATCAAAATTAAGAAAAATATTTTAAAATAAAAATTAAATCTTCATATTAATAATCATGTTTACAGGCGCAAACTACCTCAGTTGAAAATTTATTATTCATTTTAATTTGAAAAAGTTGTAAACTTGATCAATTACATAAACTTACTTTGGCCTTTAAAATATATTTAATTATTAATCAAAAAATCAACAAATCATTTTTTCATTTGGTATTGATGATGATAAATCTAATTAAACTAAATTTTACTTTTGTTTATCAGGTTTTATGATTTTCAACATTTATTTGTTATATATTTTTTAATTAGATAGATTAAATTGTTATTAATAATTGATGAAAGTCAGTTACTTCAAAATTGAAATTCCTATTTTTTCTTTGATATTAAACTGACAAAATTTGCATTGAAAAAATAAAATTGTCGAGTAAATTCAGTTTTTCCAACAAAATAAACATATTAATATTGTCGCAAACAGTAAATACGCTTGTTGGTTTTGTTAGTTAGTTTTCATGTTAATTACGTATTTGTAACCAATTGTCAAGATGTTAGAAAAAAACAAAATTGCTAATATATTTCTTGAAACAATTATTTGTACAGTTGTGCTGATATTTGTTTCTTTTCTGTTAAATTTACAGTTGAAACAATAGACCATTAAAACAATAATAGTAATAAAATAATAATAATTATTGTAATTATTATTATTATTATTATTATTATTATTATTTATTATTATTAATATTATTATTATTATTATTATTATTATTATTATTATTATTATTATTATTATTATTATTATTATTATTATTATTATTATTATTATTATTATTATTATTATTATTATTATTATTATTATTATTATTATTATTATTATTATTATTATTATTATTATTATTATTATTATTATTATTATTATTATTATTATTATTATTATTATTATTATTATTATTATTATTATTATTATTATTATTATTATTATTATTATTATTATTATTATTATTATTATTATTATTATTATTATTATTATTATTATTATTATTATTATTATTATTATTATTATTATTATTATTATTATTATTATTATTATTATTATTATTATTATTATTATTATTATTATTATTATTATTATTATTATTATTATTATTATTATTATTATTATTATTATTATTATTATTATTATTATTATTATTATTATTATTATTATTATTATTATTATTATTATTATTGTTATTATTATATTAACCATCACAATGAGTTTGTAATGTATGATAACTTAAAGCATTACCTAATCAAAAATTATTAAATCAAAACATTTATAAATACAAAAAGATTTATTTCTTGATTATTCTAAAGTAAATCATTAATTATAAAAATTTATATTGTAAAATTAAAAGATGTCTACATGCGAAAATGAATTTTACTTCAAAAACATGTTCAAAAATCTTTTCAAAGATATATTTGACAACCTATAAGTTTGAGCAAGAATAATTATTTATTAAGCTATATATTTTATTTCCAAAAATTTAAAAACAATAAAATATTGAAATTAAATTTATCGTCTGTGTCTGAGTGTGAAATAAATTTCATGGATTTTTTTCATTTTTCTTAGTAAGCTTATCTATCAAAAGAAAATAACACATTAAAATAAAATCACTTATATGTTGGTTCATAATGAAAATATTACATTATAAATTAAAATTTTATTAATCAAAATTTGTTTTTTATTTAATTCTGTTTAATACTTTCCTTTTCTTTTTTTTTCTATGTTATTATTTATTATTTTTTATTTTTATTATTATTTATTATTATTATTATGTTATTATTATTATTTATTATGTTTTTTATTATTATTTATTATGTTATTATTTTTTCTATGTTATTATTTAATTTACAAATCTTATTTTCTAATAATTTTCCTGTTAAATATTTCTTGCTATCAATTGGTTTGCGTATGATTAACTTACATAAAATAAAGCAAATTGGTTAATTCTCAAACAAATTTGAAACATAGTTGAGATGTGCATTCAAACAGCAATTCACGATACATTGTTGAAACATTTGATAAGGTTTCATAAATTCCTATAGTGTGAGATATAAGATCACTAGACGATACCGGAAGAACGACCTGAAGCGTACAAAGAAAGAATTGCTTGAATTGAAACATACATCATTGGTACATTAAATGTCTCCAACATAATTTGAGCCATGGATCCCGCCAGCTTTGGGAATTTTGAAAAGAACTTCTCGATCAGTTATTGAAATTGAGTTGCTGTATATAATAGATTTAAAATGAACAAATATATCTTTAGAGGTATTATCTTTGTCACCACTTATGAATTAATTTCCATATTTTGAGTTAAACCATTTTATAATGCAAACGGAAATAAAACGAAAGTTTTTAAAAATATTTATTCTATTCAAAGATTTGCGTTAAAAAGCCTTTTTGAACAAAACCTCTCTAAAAGTCCAAAAATTAATCAATTAATTATAAAACATAAAAATCAAAATGACCTTGCCTCGCGATTGGTTACGCAACCCAACAGAAAAAATTACAATCAATACTCAATGCGCAGTCAGGCGCGATACATAATTAAACTTAGGATTGAACACATTATTACATCAAATATTTTAAAATTTTATAACTTTAATAATAAGTTGGAATGATTTTTATTGAAATGCATTGGTTATTAAATTACATATAGTTAACATTCAATCAGCAACAAATTTATTGGGATTATTTAAATTTTCTTATATTAAATCATAGTTTCCTCCGTCATTATTTAGATCAATTAAAATTATTTAAAATTAATAATCAAAATATTAATAATTAGAAATTAAATTAACCACGTCTTCGAAAATGTCATCGGACATTCACAATATTCCTTCTAGTTGAGTTCATTTTAAAAGGTTGTATGTCAATTGTATAATTTATCTTTCGTAACTATCAGTTTATAATTGAATATATATGATTTCATATATGATTTTGCAATCTGAAAATTTTCTGACGACATTATATTGAAAGAAAAAAGCTGTTATTTTTCTACATAAATGAAAGTACTTAAATTTAAAATGAGTTTAAAAATGGTTAAAAGAAATAAGGAGTTAACATATTATCTAAATATCAAAAAAATGATGGTCCATTTATAATAAAAACTCGAAAACGCAAAACAAACGAAAAATATTTCAAGGAAATTATCCTAATTATCAGTTTGTCATCATAAACTCTGTAAACAGTGATAAACGGAAACAATAAAGATGTAATGATTATGATTTAATTAGGTAATTAAATAATCTCAATAAATTCGTTGCTGATTGAATTTTAATTATGGGGGATTGTGATTTGATAACCAATGTCTCTCATACAATTCTCCCAACTTCTTATTAAAGTTTAATGTATGATTATGATGACAGACTGATGATGAGAATAATTTCCTTGAACTATATTTAGTTTCGTTTTTGAACGACATTTTTGTAAAACGTTCAAGGAAAAAAATTATTTTTTATGACTCGCTTTTCCGAAAATAGACAAAGAAATAACAAATTCCAATTTAAAAACTTGATAGTTATGTACCTATACAAATTATGGTTCTTAAAACCTTTTTAAAAAGAGATCAAAAATAATGTATTTCTATTTCTAAATTACTTATTCTAACATTTATTCTATTGTTTAAATGTATAAATAATTATAGTATATATTTGAGACAATTGTTAAAAATATAAAATGAAAATGAAAAATTTATTATATTAATCTAACAAGTAAATTTGACTTTAAAATCAAAAATGTAATTTTGAAAAAATTTTTTTATTTAGCTTTATTTTTTTCCCTTCTTATATTTTAATGATGGCCTCGGCTGAGTTATATTTATTTTACAACTTCATCACTTATATCACATGCCAAGTGATGTCTTTTTTATTCCAAACTCTATTTTTTGTAAAAACAAAAATATGTAACAACTTTAAAATAAAATGAGACTGTTTTAAAGATTTATTAGGTCTATTTTTAAAGCACATAGAGAGGCTTTATATATATTTAGTATATGTCTAAAGTTTTTTAATGGTCTTCAAGCAGCAAACTGTAAAATTCAATAATTTCAATTTGTCAAGTGTCAAATATTTCTTGTAAACATTTTCGGGTAAAGAAAAAATAATATATCTATAAATCTTTTGCAAAGAGATCTACATTAAAATATCATGAACTAAAGTTATTGTATGTTGCATAATTATGAGTTAAAAAAATTAGAGTTTTGAATTTGTATTTTAGTTTAGGAGGATTTATTACACAAAAATGTTTTATCTTATGGAAAAATATACCAATACAAAGTGTTTTTTAATAAATGTTTTTTTATAATATTCTTCAACGAAAGCAATAAATTCAAATAAAAATATAAAAAGAAATGACTTATAAATAATAATAATAATAATAATAATAATAATAATAATAATAATAATAATAATAATAATAATAATAATAATAATAATAATAATAATAATAATAATAATAATAATAATAATAATAATAATAATAATAATAATAATAATAATAATAATAATAATAATAATAATAATAATAATAAAATATCTAAAGATATTATCTTCATAAATCTCTCTGTAGTTTGTCTGTAAAAACATCAAATGTAATTATTTTAACAAACAATTTATACGGATATTTCATTTAAATAAAAATCTTCATTATTCTTTGATTTAAATTCAGAATTAATTCATTTTAATTAATTATAATTATTTTACTAAATATTTACGACTTTTCAGATTTAGTTAATGTATATATGACCTTTTAATTATGTATATATATATATATATATATATATATATATATATATATATATATATATATATATATATATATATATATATATATATATATATATATATATATATATGTGAAAAAAAGTCAGCAGCGAAATTGGAAAAAAAAGTTCTTATATATATATATATATATATATAACTCATTTAATATTTGAAATTTAAAATATATTTTGATCAATTCTTAAATAAAATGTGACAAATAATTACCACAAATCAAAAGAAACAAACATCAAATACTTTTACTTTAAATTCCTAATTTTCAAATTTAAATTTACTATTCATAGACACGTACAAGAATAATAATTGCTATTAGAGTATTAATAAGATGCAGACCCAGGTTCACAGACAATAACAGAAAATTGTTTATCACTGTATTAGACATTTATTTGAAGCGGTTTCAATTATGAAAATTCAAATTTATTTATTAATAAACAGAAAAATGTTATAAAAATAAAAAGACTCAAAATAATATAAATTGAGAACCAAAAATGTATGTTTTAACCATCAAGAGACTCCAAAATACAGATACAACTACAAACATTGTATAAAAAGTAAAATTAAAAAAAACTAATAACCATACGAAAGTATGAAATAAGAATATTTAAACGAGTAAAATCCTTTTTTTGATAAAATTATAATTTAATAATAATCAAGCTTCTGTTCACAAATATATATATATATATATATATATATATATATATATAATATATATATATATATATATATATATATATATATATATATATATATATATATATATATATATATATAAATTTAAACAATTATGAAAGAAAATATTTATTTAGTTTATGTTATATTAGAACTGCAATAAATAACAGTGATATAATTGTATATGGATATTTGATTGCCACGATCACTTTATTTTGATACGTAAACCCGTATAATTTATTTGTATGTATCTCTGGACGTTTAAAGGGTTTATCCTGATTGTCTAATCTTCTAAGCATATTTGGATAAAAATTGTGTCAGCAAAATTGACAAAATTCACGATGAGAAAGAATATATGAAATGACTAAGTTTGATTTTGAAGAAAATACAAATTTAGCAGAGGATCTAGAGAATTAGCTCAATCATTGGAAAAAAAGAAGATGCAGAAACATATTAACAAGACTGAGAAACAAATTAGGAAGATCTTGAAGCAAAAACTAACAATTTCCTAAGAATTTAAACATGAAAAGAACTTTATGAAAATATCAAAGATTTAGTCAAAGGAAAGTTATTGAAAGAAGTATCAAAATATGATGGTTAATCAAAATGGTAGACCTTTTAATAATATTAAATTAAATAATTTAACTTTTAATTCGCCGTTAGACACAGGTGCAAAAATAAGTGTTAATTCGAAATTGATTGCTGAGAAATTGAATGTTAAATATATTAATGAAGGAAATAAAAATAATATATGAAAATGGTTTTTTCAGGTTATTATCGTCATGAATGAATCAAGTTGAAATACAATTCCGAACACAGAGAAATTGAATTTTTTGCGGTTTGGAAAGAAAACAATAAAAGATATTGGGAGAATCATTATCTCAAAACAATTACAATGTGTTTTATAGAAGAAAATTTGGCAAAGAGCGTTTAATGAGTAGTCCCGAAACTAAAAGTAAAATATCAAAAAGAACTGAAATACTAGATAATATCAAAATAATTAACAGTATCAAGAAAATGAGAACTCAGATCTTTCAGTTTCGGTGAAATAGTAATTATCATGAAAAATTTCAAAAATAAATCAGAAAACAGATGTTGTGGTCCGTTTGAAATAATAGTAAAAGTTTATGGTAAAAGGTTGCAATAATGACTTCACGAGAAGAAATCTTAAATGATTAATGTCATAAAAAAACGAGAGTTTTGATGTAATTGTATTGGGCAATTTGATTGCTTTTTTTAGCATTTTCAATCGAATTTATCCGATTACTTTAAATGACAATTCATGAATTAATTTGTGCTTTATTTTCATTTATTGACTTTTTTGATTTTACACATTTTAAGTAAGGATAAAAGATAAATTTATTTATAGCTATTTAATTTAAATAATACAACGACAGTGCTTAACATGCTATAAAGCTTTTATAATAACAATTTATATAGAAAATACAATTTCCAAATAATTTATTTTTGTAAATTTTTTGTAAATATATTATTTATTTTTGTCAAAATCCAACAAATTTTATTTTATATTTAAAATTAATTTGTACCAAATAAGAGTATTTATTATAGGAACTAACAAAAATAGAAAACTTAAATAATTTTTATAATCATAAGTAAATCTTTAAATTAAAACCGAAATAGGATTTTCATAGAGATCAGTAATAAATTAATTATTGTCCAAGGCCTTTAACAATTATTGAATATTGGAATATTATCAACCTGATTTATTGTAATTTTTCCTGTCCTACCTGACGGTGACAGTAAAACTGTCGAAATATTGTTAAACGTATGTGTGGATGGTGCTTTCTAATAATATATGATTAATTTTTATTTTAAAACGATAAAAATTATTAATTAAATATAACAGATTCAGCAACTTAATTTTTGTAAAAATTTCAACTAACATTTGGCAGATCCTTAGAAAAATTAATAATCTTCTTTTCGGATGAGGCTTCTAAAATACTTATCTATTAATTATTTTAAAATATTTTCGTTAAAATATTTCTCTCTGTCCTTAATAATTATTCACGTGCGTGTATTTAATATCCTTTTTTCTTAAATAAAAGATGTGATATCAGTGGTAAACTTGAATTTCTTTCAAGTCAATTCTTTCTAAAAATCTCTGTTGCATGAATTTGCATCGGCTGGATGATCAACTAAAATGTTTTATTATAATTGTTTAGTGCCTTACATTGAAATTTTTCTATCAAAGTATATTACAAGAAAACATTTTTAAAAAATGATGTACATTTATTTTATATAATTAAATGAATTTATTTTCAGTTTTACAGTATTTTTGAAATATAAAAAATAAAATATATTTAAAAAATAATTTTTTACATTAAGAATTAAAAAAAAACTATTAGAACAATGTCTACTGCTAATTTATAGATTTCCTTTGATACGAAGCATCGAGAAATTATTTCACGGCTTTACTTGTTTCATTTTTTATTTTCTCGCTTTATATCTCTTATTGTAAAAATCCGTCTAATTTAAGATTTATTGAATTATTTTCACTGTCATTATTGCTCTATTATTGAAATATTTTAAATCTGAAAAATGTTTGCCTTATTTGTTGAAAATATTAACATGTTTAAAAATACATGTAAAAATTTCATATTAAATCTGCCATAAACAAATAATTTAAAAGTCAATAATAGGAAGTGTTGAATATAAAGAATAAGCTATTTCAATATTTAAATTTAAACCAATGATATTCCATTTCTAGATTATGCAATTAGGAAGTAGTATTTGTGCTGTTTGGATTGGATTTAATTAAATACATATTAAAACCAAATATAATGTTCACATATGCCGAGCTCGACAGACTTTTTAAAGCTAACAAATCATTTACTTAATTTTTGTTTTGGAATTGACAATGTCAGAAGATTTTAGAGACATAAGATTTATTATTACTAAAAATTGATCATTCAGCCAGAGGAAGTCATTATATTGTTATTATCTTGAACAAGATATATACATAATACAACATTGCACCTTTGACATTCAGACATAATTTTCCTAATATTCAGTCAAGCAAATTCAACTTGCATAAACAAAATTTTGAATCGTTATTATTTACAGTCATCCTACATGCAAGAAATTGTAATATACCCGTTTTTATTGATGAAGATGGTCCTAAAATATGAAATCGTTTGTATTAATATGATTTATGAAGAAAAAGATAATGCATTTTTTCTGCAAAATGAAGAAGCTTGTCAGAAATTAACAAATAATGGTATTGTTATTAAAAAACGCTGTGAAAGACACGGAAATAAGAAAACAACAGAAATTAAGAAATGTCAAATTAGTACTTAAATCTGTTGAGATTACATGAAATAAATTAATTAAAAAATAAAAGTAAATGAAAATGAAACAAAATATTTACCAGGAATTTATTTGCAAGTATTAATAATAATTGATATTATTAATAATAAATTTTATGAAATCAAAGAAAATATATAATGGCTAAAAGAGTATATGATAAAATGAATGGTAGACCTTGTGTAAAATGAAAACATTACAAATTTGGCTATTCTTCGGTACATATGAGCCAAAATAAATGTTATTAGCAAAGTTATCATAATAAAATTAAAATAGGTAGATAAAAATTAATAAAGTCACTGAGAAAAACGAAAATCTGAGTAAAAATTAATCAACTAATGAATTAAACATAATGCACTAAAATGGCCCAACTGATGGAAAAATAAGTAAATTAAAGATCTGGATTTAATGCAGGAAGTAAAAATGTGATGTGAAAGAAAAACAATTAATAAGTCAAAATAAAATGCCTAACGAGATGCCACTAACTATTATTCCTAGCGTATCTTAAACATGAATAAATCTAAACAAAATAATAATAATAATAATAATAATAATAATAATAATAATAAACAAAATACTAAATTATAAAATAATCTAAAACATGATTTAATTTTTTATATTTTCATATATTTTTCAAATGCAATTAAGATTACTTAGTCAAACAATTACTTTGCTTTTTAAAAAAAATACTTTTTTTAAATTTTACATGTAATGAAAAATTAGTATATCCTAAAATAAATATTGTTATCAAAATTCATAAGAATTAAAACAAGGGTTTTCTTTTTTTTCTTTTATTAAAATAACATCATTCTTAAAAATCAGAACAATTTAGTATTCTTTTTTTTGTTTAAAATAAATTCTAAAAATCACAAAGTCAATTCGACAATAAAAAAAAACAAATCTTCTTTTCAACTTCGAGCACGACGACAGTCATATTGGTGACTGTATACTGATCGAAATTTGTTATTGAATATTAAATAAAGAAAGAAATTCACGTCGGCATTTAGCAAGAGTAACGTATCGCTAATTTCGCGAATAATTTTCCGAGTGATTCCCTCGGCGTCATGATAGCCCCAGTTCATCATTGACATGAGACTGTCAGGCAGACTAAGAATAATGAAGACGCAAACTATAATTATCAACATTAGTGTAATTCGATTCCGAGACTCCATTCTTCTAGACATTGTTGTTTTATTAAGAGCTATAATTATTTTAATATTAAGCCATAATAAAGCCATCAAGGGAATAATAGATCGAACGAGAGATTGAACAATGAGAAAATTATGTCCGAAACTGAATTTCATCCAAAATTTACTCGTAATTAAATTATATTCAAGACATTTTTTGGACGTATTGGAAATATTAACACAGACCTTTTCATATCGAAATCCACATGGTAGAGTGAACAAAATCATAATCAAATAAATACCTAATGTAATGAGTGTTGCTTTATTTTTATCCAAATAACTTCGATAACAAATCGGATGAACAACCATTAAATATCTTTCAAAACAAACAGCCAAAGTTACCCAAGTAGTAACAATGGCAAAATATTGTGATAGAAAATAGCCATAGGAATAATAATTAACATAAATTATTTTTGATTGCTTACCGAATAAAACTGACGGGAAATAAATGAAATCATTTAACGCTTTCATGAGATCACCAAATGCTATTCCGATTAAATAGCGATTTGTGCTGTTATTCATTGAAGCATGAAGAAAGACGATAATGCAATTAATATTGACAAATACTCCTACAATAGAAAAAACCGGATAGAAAATCACACCGCATATATATTTGGTCATTTCGAAAGAATGTTCAGTTGTCATTGTTTGCAAATTTGCATCAATGAGAGAAAAATAAAATCGGAAAAAAGAAATATTTTTTAAAAATGTGTATAATGTAATTTTTAACCAATCAAATTTAAGGATTTCTCATATCGATTTTTTGACAAATAGAATGGCAGACATGCCTGTCGCAATATTTTAAACCGATTCTTAAACATGACAATCAAATATTTGTTTTCTTTAAATTATATTTTTTTTCCTGAAACCAACTCGAATTGAAACTAACTGCTTTTGTTATGTCGTTTTAATGTTTTACTAATAAAAAAAGAAATAATTTAATTTGTTTTAAGTTGTTTAAAACGCATTCTATTTGTTTTTCTTTATTCTCAATCGGTAGATTTAGCTAAAATATTTCTAAAAAATTAAAACTGACAAAAGGAATTTTTTCATCTTAATCTTTCACGATTATTATTTGTATTTAAAAAAAATCAAAACATTTCATTTAAACATTAATTATTTAAATACCACCTCTAAAGCTATTTCGTTAATTTAGAAATTTTATACTCTATTGTTTTTGAAAAATAAATATATAAAACTCTAAATATGTTTGTGGGTTTGTTTGTCACATTTCACTGTTCGCATAGTCTAAACTTCTGCAAATAGTTGAAAATTTACAGGGACGCACCTTTGATGCCAGAGCTGCAAACTAAAGAGAGAATTTTTCGATACCTCGATATAAAGTACAACATTTATTTTATTGTAAATGGTGCAAATTCGACGTAACAAATGCCGTATATTTTTTTGTCTGCCATTGTCAATTATTGTCATGGACGACTGTTTTTTGAAAACATTTAATTCACTATCATTAACGTATAAAATCCTACAAATTAAGATAGCTGTGAGATTTCGTTACTTTTCATTTTTGTCATATACCTTCGCTAATGGTTTTAACGCCGTAAGTAAATCTAATTATATTTTAATTATTAATTATTAAAATTACAAAGGTTTATACCCCCAAAAAGATATTAATTTTAATTAAGATAAACAAGTTTTCTGAATTAAATAGTTTTATTAAGGATGGAGATGGATAAGTTGAAGAGGAGAAAGAAAAAATTAATTTTACGGACGAGCTATGTTAGGAAGTTAGATATTTCAATATTTTAACTGAGAGAATTGACCCGGAATTTAAGAACTTGAGCATTAATGAATCTTCATTGTTGGATGATAAGGAGATTCTAACCCCTACAAATGACATGGCAGTAATTATGAACAATTCATTATTAATGAAGTTATGATATGAAGAATGGTAACATGAATCATTGAAGTCTATTGGGAGAATACGATTCGCTCCCATTTGAATTTTTGTATACCCTTAACTTAAATTACTCCAGATAGGGAGCATTAATAGTATTGCTACATAATATTAAACCTCAAAAACGGCAAACTCTTTTTATATTTTATATTGTAACTATTAATATTATGCTAATTATAAATAATGTGAAAAATGAAACTTAGTAATTTATTAAAACATTAATTAATTAAAAAAGAAAAACGTAGCGAAGCACGGGAATACCGATAGTATATTTTTATGTTTATTTAGTAAACTTAATAACAATCTTTATGATTTTTATTCGTTGAAATTTAATACCAATTTCTTTTCTATTTTCAAATCAAATCTAAACAAACAAGAGTTCACTGGAACAATAACGACTGCAGAATATTGATGTGGCATTTTATTTGTTATTTCTGTTGGGTTTATAATAATTTTCGACCGGAATAAACATTCAATCTGACTCAATGTGTTAATATATTAAATTATGACACCAAACGACATTGAAGTTTGTTTGAATAATAAAACAAAATACCTTTTCAATTATGGTCACAGATTATAACTTCCAATTCAAACAAAACTGGTGAATTTTACAATTTCATAGAGATTAAATAAATTGTCCCTAGGATAATGTTATATGATAAATCTGACCAGTGAATATTAGTTATGCGTTCTTTATTTTCTTCTATTTAATCTGGGCATTTTGTTGACTATAAGACGATTTTTATATTTCCGATTATCACTAATTATCGGGGTTGTTTAAATCTCACATCATTTGTTTTAATAAAATAAAATAATATTTTCGATTACATCCACCGCTTGACAAGTTGTATCAATCTGAGAATATTGTTTATATGTCCTATACAATTAATCTTTTACTTAATTAATACATTAATTAGTTGGTATTTTCGAAATTACAGGCCCTAACAACTCTTTATAAAATTTATTAAAGAGAGAACTTGAAGACTATAAATCAGTAATATATCGATGTCTTTTGATACTCATGAATTTTCGGCACTGCTTTTATCAAGTGAGTATGAAAAAACATTTTTTTTACTGATTTAGTCTACAAGCTCTCATTGTAATAAATTCAATGGAAAAAATAATCAGTGGTGAAATTGGAAAAAAAGTTATTATATTCATTTTTAACTTTTTATTTGTTATTGGTTTTCATTTTTGATCTCCGTAGACAAATGATTTTCAGATTTCGTAATGTATAATTTAGGGCGTAGATTAGGCTCAAGTTTAAGTTTTGTAAGGAGTTAGTAAACCTCTATATAAAATTATTATGGTTAAATGGTAGAAGTGAGATCAGTTAATAGAAATAATTATTTCTGTTAAATTTGTATATTTAAATTCTATATTAAATTATATCATATTATATTAAATTATATTAAATTAAATCAATTAAATGTATGACCAGTAATTACATTAATATTAATAATTATCACGCCTCGGTGTTTAAATATTCTAGTAAACGGCACAATTTTGAAGTTGTTATAAAAATAAATGCTTGAAGAAGACTTGAATTTAATTGCGTCTAACATGGCGACCACGACCACGGATTTATTGATAAGCAGACTATTACCTGAGAAATTTCACAAAGGCGATGATTTAGAAAATTTTATCAAGGATTGTCAAAGGTTTTTTGGCGCGACAAAAACAACAATTAGGATGCAAGTAATATTAACTACAACATTACTTGACAGATCGCTAATGGAAGATTATGAAGCAGCCGAAGGAAAAACTATGGAAGAGAAACTTCGATATGCATTTTCAAAACCGACATCATTAATGGATGATCTAAAAGAAGCTTTGAGTTATGAACAAGGATCAGATTCAGCCGAAACTTTTATAGAGAAAATTAAAAAGATGACAAAGAAATTAATAGCGCACAAATGGGATGAAGAAGAAATAGAAAAATGCCTGCTTACAAACTGTGTAAGAGATCGAGAAGTTAAAAAAGAGATCGAGATGAAAGATTTGAAAACATCAGAAGAAATAAAAGCGACAATAAAGAAATTAGAAAAGGTAAACAAAATTATGGGCCATATTAATGTTGTGAAGACTTCACCGGTTGTTCAAAACTACAGAAGCTACAGAGATGTTGCTCAAAGAGGAATGGTAAACGGAAATAATAATTTCAAGCAGCGAAACGTCAGTAACCGACAATTGGAATGCTGGACATGCAAGAAAATTGGTCATGTGAGTCGAGAATGCCAAATGAAAAAGAAAATTACGTGTTTTGCATGCGGAGTTGAAGGCCACGTACGGCGAGAATGTTCAACGATTCAATGCCAGAGATGTCACTTACGTGGACATAAGGAGATTGACTGCTATACAAATTTGGAAAGAAGGAAGTTTCAAACTAATTCAAACATGAGAAACAATAATTATTATGCCCATCGAACCACAAGCTATCAACAAAAGATCAACAATCCAAGAAGAACAATTGCAGCAATTGAACCTAATGATGAGACGATGCCACTGGAGTATTCAGACGATGCAGAAGACAAATATGATGAGATTCAGCACCCAAAAGTACATGCTTCGACACGGGAGGCAATGATCGGAGCAATATACTAGGTAATTTTGATATTGATGTAAATATTGGTCATAATAATTTTAATAATGTAAATAATCCTTATATATATAATAATGTAGAACCTTTATGTAATAATATTTGTAATTTTAAAAAGTTTCCTTTAAATAATTTTAAATGTTATAGTTATTTTAATGCTGATCGATCTTTAATAAATAATAATAATAATCCTAAGAATCAAGAAGAGTATAATGAAATTAAAGAAGCAGAATATAATAATAAAATAGTAAATGAAAAAGTTTATAAATTTATTAAGAAGGCAGAAGATAAATTAGAGAGAAAGGAAATTGGGTGGATTAATGAAATATCAGAGGAGCAAAATATTTTCACTAAAGATGAATGGAAACGACCGAAATTGAGTTATGACAAAATGCAAGGTAGACCGAGTACAACTCTTGAAATTCAGGGTTATAGAATGGAATGCTTACTAGATACAGGAGCAAGAGTAAATGTAATGGCAGAAGCAGTTGTGGAAAAATTAGTGAATGTGAAAATCATAAAAACAGATGAGATGTTAAGATGTGCAAATGATAGTAAATTAGAGACAGTCGGAAAAATATATATTGACGTTAGAATTGGTAATATGGAAAGAAAAATAACATTTATAATAGTTAAAAATATTGTTCCAGATATAATAGGCGGAGTGGAATTGCAGAAAGAGTTTGGAATTGAATTAAACTACATCAAGCAAAATGAAGAAGGATATAATGAATTTGTGTGTGAAATAGAAGCTAGATTTGGGGAAAAGATTACAGATAACGAGAGATGTCAAAAAGCAATAGAAATTCTAAGATTAAACGAAAATAAAAGACTGTTAGAGATTGTTAAAAACAATAAAAGTGTTTTTATGGCTAATAACTGGGATATCGGATGTACTGATTTAATTGCACATAAAATCATCACAAAAGAAGGGCCAATTATGATAAAACCCAGAAGACAACCCATCAATTTAGAGGAGAAAATAAATGCTGCTATAAAAAATTTAGAAAATAATGATATCATAAGAAGATGTAATTCACCTTGGAATACGCCGTTAGTATGCGTGTGGAAAAAAGACAAAAAAGATATCAGACTTTGTTTAGATTTTAGACAGCTTAATAAGATTACTGAAAGACAAGCTTTTCCTATGCCGAATGTAGAAGAAATTCTAGATACATTACATGGATCTAAGTACTTTAGTTCTATAGACCTTGGGAACGCTTATTATCAGGTGAAATTGGACATAGAATCGCAAGAAAAGACAGCATTTTCTACTAAAGAAGGGCAATTTTGTTTTAATAGAATGCCTTTTGGCATTGCGGCTGCACCGGGTACATTCCAAGAATTAATGACAAAAATATTGAAAGATCTATGGAAAGAAGGAGTTATGGTGTATTTAGACGATATTTTAATTTTTACAAGAACAATTGAAGAACATTACAATGTGTTTGGAAAAGTTCTAGAGAAAATAAGGGAAGCTAAATTGAGAATCAACCCAGAAAAATGTCAGTTATTAAAGAGCGAAGTAAAGTTTTTAGGGCACATTATTAACAGCCAGGGGATTCGGACAGATCAAAGTAAAATTGAGGCTATTAAATCATTTCAGAGGCCTAAGTGTATAAAGAATTTGAGAAGCTTTTTAGGTATATGTAACTATTATCGGAGATTTATTAAGGAATATGCAACAAAATCAAGAGCGCTAGAAAGCATATGTGGAAGCAATAGTGAAAAAATAATCTGGTCTGAGGAATGTGAGAAAGCTTTCGAAGAAATGAAAATGGCGTTGACTACAGCGCCAATTCTCATATTTCCAGATTTCAAGAAAGAATTCATATTAGATACAGACGCAAGCTTTGATACAATTGGAGCTGTATTATCACAAAGAGATGAAATGGGGCATGGACACGTTATTGCATATGGATCCCATGCAATGAGTAGCCATGAAAGAGGATATTGTATAAAACAAAAAGAGCTTTTGGCTATATATTATTTCTGTCGCCATTTCAACCATTATTTATACGGTAAACGGTTTGTTTTGCGCACTGATCATAAAGCAATAACTTTTATGTTAACGACAAAGAAGCCGATAACAGCACAGTTCCAAACGTGGATAAATTACTTGAGCAGTTTAGACATAAAAATGGAGTTCAGAAAAGGTACGGCGCATACGAATGCAGATATGCTGTCTAGAAATACATGCGGCAAATGTGTACAATGTTTGATGGACCATGATAACCCCAAATCAGGGCGATTAAAAACTAGATTGTTAACATTGATGACCGAAAATAATGGAAATGAATGGCAAAGAGATAATGCAGAAATACAAGATATAAAAGATCAAATAAATGAAAGGAAAAATAATAAATATATGTTAAAAGGAAATATTATCTATACCAATCAAAACAAAATATGGATACCAGAAACAAAAAGACGAGAAATGATTAAGGAAACACATTTATTATTATGCCACGCAGGAGTAGAAAAAGTTATGAAATATATTAGGAACAATTTTGATATGGAAGATTTGCTAAATGAAGTAAAAGAGACTATTTCAATATGTGAAGCATGCCAGAAAAACAAAGTTTTAACTACAAAGTCAAAAGAAAAAACCCAAGTAATTCAAGCTTCAGAACCTATGGAGAAAATATATATGNTGAAATTGGAAAAAAAGTTATTATATTCATTTTTAACTTTTTATTTGTTATTGGTTTTCATTTTTGATCTCCGTAGACAAATGATTTTCAGATTTCGTAATGTATAATTTAGGGCGTAGATTAGGCTCAAGTTTAAGTTTTGTAAGGAGTTAGTAAACCTCTATATAAAATTATTATGGGTAAATGGTAGAAGTGAGATCAGTTAATAGAAATAATTATTTCTGTTAAATTTGTATATTTAAATTCTATATTAAATTATATCATATTATATTAAATTATATTAAATTAAATTAATTAAATGTATGACCAGTAATTACATTAATATTAATAATTATCACGCCTCGGTGTTTAAATATTCTAGTAAACGGCACAATTTTGAAGTTGTTATAAAAATAAATGCTTGAAGAAGACTTGAATTTAATTGCGTCTAACAAGTTTAGTTCGGTATTTGTTTTGAATGTCCAACATTGCAGAGAATCCAGTTTCACACAAGTATGATGTACTGAAAGTCATCGAAAATTTCAAAGCTATTTCAGATATCAAGGCAAATTCATTTCTTTTTAGCAAAAGTCGCTTTACTTTTTTTTCTTGAATTCATTTTGGAGTCCCCCATTCCGTGACAGTTCTAAATATTTTCTTTCTTCAGTTGAAAATGGATTCCTGATCCCGTTTTTACTTGAGAGATTTTCGGGAAAGGATTTATTAAAATTCTGAATCAATTGATGGCAGTGTTGCTTTATATCTGAAATCAATTCAGGCTGTAATAACATTCTCTGACAAAATCTCTTCTAGAGATAGAAAAGCATCATTTCTGTTTTGTTCTAAATCTTTCAAAATAATTTTAATTTCTTCACTCTAGCATTCACTTTGTCCATAACTACAAAAGAAGTTATATTTGATTCCTGTAAGCAGGAATTTAAGTCATTAAGGACTCCAAAAATATAATATAAATATACCAACGTTGTTAGCCACAAATCATTCAGAAAGCAATTGGAGTGTTTAAATTTTGAGTCTGTGAGTAATATCTGAACCTCTAAGCGCAAGTCAAAGAGTCGGGCTAAGACTTTTCCAGATGATAACCAACGAACTTCACTGTGTAAAAGGAGCTTATTGTGTTCACTACCAATTTCATTGCACAAAATTGTAAACATTCGAGAGTTCGGAGCTCTTGATTTAATAAAATTTACCACTTTAACAAACATATCTAATGCTTCACAGTGTATACTGCAATGTGTGAATTTTGCTTCAGGTGCCACTTCTTGAATCTTTATGATGACATCACTATGTCTTCCTGTCATTGCCCGAGCACCATCAGCATAAACACCAACACAAAATTTCCAATTGATGTCATTGGTAACCACAAAATCATCATTTTTTAAAATATTTCATTTGCTGTGGTATGACTTAAAAGTGGCTCATAAACTGAGCAAAATTGGCCAGCTCTGTACTCTCATCAGATTGGCACGAAAAGAATGTCTCTTTAAACTGTTCTGCCATTTATTGTATTCATCTACAGACAGTATTGTGGCTGCTTCTTCTCCAAGAATACATAAAACCATGTTTTTAGCAACTAGGAATATCAATGTTTCGCAAATTTTGTGAGGTTTCTAATTTGAGCCTTTCTTAAACTTACAAAATATGAAGGTTCTAATGCTCTTGCATTAATTCCTGTAACTTACATCATTGATTTAACTTCAGTTTTCACATCACATTTCCTTCTTTGAAATAAATCCAATTAGTTTATCTTTTAAATGACTATGTTGAGTTTCCAAATGACGTCTAAGACGTGAATGAATCCTAGTGATAAATAGTCTTCATTGTACATTTTTGTTGTTGTAGCTTTTTTCTTTTCTCATTGCAACTGACATCATCATGATTTTAAGTCCTAAATCACCTTCAATATCTTCAGAATCACATTTCTTCCTTTTCAATGAGGTCAAAATTATCCATTTCTCCATTTTTATGTGAATTAAATTAGTTAATTAAAAGTTAAATTAAATTTTATTACAAGAGTTTCTCTTTTTCAATCGATAAAAATTCAATTAAATGTTAATTTGGTAAATAAAAAATGACTTAAATTAAAGAATTTGAAGATGCTTTGGCAAACCACCTATCACCAGTTCGCGTACCACCAGTGATTCGCGCACCATAGTTTGGGAACCGCTGGTTTCAAACCATGGTTTTGGAGTCCACTGGATCATTAAAATTGGTGAGAATTCATAATTGAATATAAATGTTATTGTTATTATTATTATTATTATTATTATTATTATTATTATTATTATTATTATTATTATTATTATTATTATTATTATTATTATTATTATTATTATTATCATTATTATTATTATTATTATTATTATCATTATTATTATTATTATTATTATTATTATTATTATTATTATTATTATTATTATTATTATTATTATTATTATTATTATTATTATTATTATTATTATTATTATTATTATTATTATTATTATTATTATTATTATTAGGAGGTTCATCCTGTAAAACATTAAAATCAGTTTTTGTTTCCATAAATTTTATTTCAGTAAATATCAGAATCAAATTATATCTTCTTTAAACTTTCTTATTTAAACAAATTTTCTACGAAGATATTTTTAATTAAAATATCTTCTTATTTTTTTTTAAAAATTAATCTAAAATTTAATTTTTAAAATTTTCAATTTAAAAATTTCTTCATCATAAAACTTCCTCATATCCCCTTTCTTAAGAAATTTTTAAGTTTTTCCACATTTCTTTCGATCCTTTTTCCATCTTCATTTCTTAAGATGTATCGTCTGTCATGCACTTTCTCTATCACTTTGTACGGACCTTCATACCTGTCCTGGCCTTTGTGGCGTGTTTCTACTTTTACTAATACTTCTCCTACATTGAATTTTCTCCTTGTTTGTTCTTCTAGTTCTTCCTTTATCGGTATTTCTTTGGACCCGTACTATTTTTCCCTGCTAATCTTTTTTCCACAAACTATCTCTGCCAGGCTCTTCCTTGTCGTTTTTTGTTTGGTTGCATTTAAAGTGAATTCGACTTCTGGTAATATCTCTGCCCAATCCGTCTTCTTTCTATCCTGTAAAGTAGCATTTAGGAAATCCCGTATTGTCCTGAATTGTCTTTCTATCTGACCGTTTGTTTGGTGATGGTATGGACTCGAAAAACATAATTTAATATCTAGCATCTTTGTGAATTCTCTCATCATTCCTGATTCAAACGCCTTTCCGCAATCAACTCTTATCTCCTTTGGGCATCCAAATCTTAAAATCCACTTTTCTAAAATCGTTTTCTTTATTGTTTCTTCGTCTTGTTTTGTTATCGCTGTCAAGACTTGATACTTACTATACTGATCTATTATGCCCAATATATACTTCTTACGTCCTTTTGTTTCTGTCAACGGTCCACATATATCCACGAATATAATTTCCAACATTTCCTTCGAATCTTGTTTTTTACTGGTTCTTTCGTTGTTATTGTTAAAGCCTTGGTTTTTTGACAAATCTCACAACTTCGAACAATTTCCTGAATCTGACTCCACAGGTGTTTTCCAACATATCTATCTTTCATATAATCGGCTATCTTCTCGACTCCAGCATGACACAATAGTCTATGTATTTCCTTTATTGTTTCTTGTAACTCATTTTCAGGTATCATCGTTTTCTTTCGTACTTCTTCTACAATTCCATGTTGGATGTTGCTTCTTCCTTCTCTGATCGAGTCTAGTAATCTGGTTTTTATCTTTCCTTTCTTAGCTTCTTCGTGGGTCATTTGACATTGAACACACGTGTCACATTTAGTTCTCGACACCATGTCTGCATTTTGGTGATTAATACCCTTTCTGTATTCTACTCTTATATCTAAACTGCTTAAATAATTGATCCATGTTTGGAATTGTGAAGTAATCGGCTTCTTGGTTGTCATCATAAACGTGATTGCCTTGTGGTCTGTCCTGAGCGTGAATCTTCTTCCGTAGAGATAGTGCTTAAAATGAATGCAAAAATAATATACCGCCAATAGTTCCTTTCTTGTAATACAATATCCTTTCTCGTGGCTCGTCATCGAGTGTGATCCATACGCAATTACTCTTTCCTTTCCATCTTTATCTCTTTGTGAAAGTACTGCTCCAATGGTATCGAAACTAGCGTCGGTATCTAAAATGAACTCCTTTTTCAGATCCGGAAAACATAAGATTGGCGCCGTCGTGAGTGCTAATTTCAATCCCTCAAACACGCTATTCGTTCCTTCACTCCATTCTAATTTTTTGTTACTTGGTCCGCTACATAATTGTTCTAACATCCTTGCCTTCTTTGCATAATCACTGATGAATCTTCTATAATAATTGCAAATACCTAAAAAGCTTCGGAGTTTCTTTACGCAATTAGGCTTCCCAAAGTTCTGTATGGCCTGAATTTTAGATGGATCTGTCTGTACTCCTTCCTTGCTGATTATGTGTCCTAAGAATCTGATTTCTTCCTTTATTATTTGGCATTTTTCTGGATTAATCCTTAGGCCTGCTTCCTCAATTGCCTTTAATACTTCTCCGAGTATTGTATAGTGTTTCTCTTTACTGCTTGAATAAATCAAGATGTCGTCCAAATACACCATTGCTCCCTTTATTTTGCCTAATACTTTTGTCATCATTTCTTGGAACGTACCTGGTGCTGCTGCAATTCCAAACGGCATTCTGTTGAAACAATATTGTCCGTTCTTTGTTGAGAAAGCTGTTTTCTCTTGTGATTCTTCTTCTAGTTCCACTTGGTAATATGCATTACCTAGATCGATTGAGCTGAAAAAGACGGATCCTCCTAACAAATCCAACATCTCGTCTATGTTTGGCGTTGGAAATGCCTGCCTCTCTGTTACCGCGTTCAGCTGTCTAAAGTCCAAGCATAGTCTAATATCCTTTTTCTCTTTTTTCCAAACACATATTAGCGGTGTATTCCATGGAGAGTTACATTTCCGTATAATTCCATTTTCGTACAAATTTTGTATTGCCTCTTCAATCTTTGATTCCAAATTTAGTGGTTGGCGATATGGTTTTATGTTTATCGGCTCACCTCTTGTAACTATCTTGTGTTTTACCAAATGTGTGCGACCCACATCCCATTTATCTGCCATAAACACGTTTCCACTGTTTGTTATAATTTCCTTTAATTTGCTATCTTCATTGATCTTTAACTGTTCCAACGCTCGTATCAATAGTTCTTCATCCTTTATTTTTCTGCCAAATTTTGCTTCAATGTTTCAAATATAGTTCTTGTCTTTTTCACTAGCCTCGATATCTTTAATTTTTAACAGTCTAAATACAAATGTTTCTTGTAATTCGATTCCTCCAATCACTTCTGGTGTCACTTTCTCCGCCACAATGAATATAACTTCCTTCGAAACGTTTCCAATGGTTACTTGTACCTTCGTTTTTCCTATTGTCTCGATCGTACTCTCGTTTGCGCATCGTAACTTATCGTCACTTTTCGTCAATTGTTGTCCTCGTAGCTTGTTAAAACAGTTCACACTCATTACTTTGATTCTTGCTCCAGTGTCTAATAAACATTCGAAATTTTCCCCATTCATCCTTACTGTTATACTAGGCCTTCCTTGCATTTTGTTATACAAAATTTCAACAACCTGCTCCGTTTCAATGGTTCCAATTCTTTCCACTTCCTCTTCAAACATTTCTCTCTTTAGGAACCTGTATACTTTCTCGCTTACTCTTCCAACATTCTCCCACTTTTCTGCCCCTTGAGGATATCCCATCAAATTTTCTGTTAGAATATGGCTCCAACCAACTCCTCTACTGGTGGAGCCCTGTTGTTTGGGTACGTCTTCCTAAAATTATCTTCATTTGTCTCTACACACGATTCCCTTTCTTCCTCTTCCTCGATACCATTTATCCGACTGTATCTGTTTCCCGTGAATCTTTGTCTCTCCGTCGCTCTCCCGTACCTCATCTTTGTATAACACTCCTCGGATCTATGACCATTTCTGCTACATCTTTCACAACGTATTTCCTGACACAATCTTCTTATATGACCTTCTTTCCCACACCCAAAACATCTTGGAGCTTTTTTATCTGGGCAGTTTCTACTTATATGTACGCTTCTATGACATGTCCAGCATTCTATTTTACCTTTTATTGGACAATCAATTTTCGTGTGTCCTATTTTGTGGCATAACCAGGATTCTGGCATTTCTCTTCGGATACTTTCTTCTCTCTGTTCTTTCTTCTTGTATTGTACTCTTCTCTGTGGTTCCTGATAGACCACTCTGGCGTAACGTTTCATACTGTTTATCTGATCTCTTTGCTTGTCTACTTTGTCCATCAGAATTAGTGTTTCCTTTATTTCTTCTGTGCTTTTTATCTTCCGTAGTATCACTTCTTTCTCAACTTCTTTATTCTCCGCACATACTATTAACATCCTTGCTGTTAATTTCTCTTTGGTAAATTCTTTATTTTCAAACAACCTATCAACAAGGTCCTCCACCTTTTTAAAATACGTTTCTATTTCTTCACCCTTCCGCTTGTAATTCAACAAGTTTTGTAGATCCTTTAAAACATCTCTTTCGCGATCGAATGCTAATCGCAACCTAGCCTGGAATCCTTCGGTTTTTTTCAGTGTTTTGGCATACACTTCCAGGAGGTCCTCATCAATCATGCAAGATGTTAATCTTTCCTGATCTTTCTTCTGCGTGATTCCTTGGCGTCGAAATAAATTTCGCATCTTTTAATGAACTTTTCCAAGTCGTCACCGTGGCAGAATACCTTTGGTAGCAATCTTTCGGTGATTGCGTCAGTGTTTACCGCTGCCACCATATTAGGAGGTTCATCCTGTAAAACATTAAAATCAGTTTTTGTTTCCATAAATTTTATTTCAGTGAATATCAGTATCAAACCAAATTATATCTTCTTTAAACTTTCTTATTTAAACAAATTTTCTACGAAGATATTTTTAAAATATCTTCTTATTATTTTTTAAAAATTAATCTAAAATTTAATTTTTAAAATTTTCAATTTAAAAATTTCTTCATCATAAAACTTCCTCATAATTATTATCATCATTACTAATAATACAATGCCAATTTCAAAAAAATCAGAGGTGAAAATCGAAAGAAGTTCTTATAATATTTTTATTATGTATTTTAACTTAGTTACCTTGATGAAAGTCAAATGTAAAAATTAGTTTATCTGAAAAGGTCCATCGTTGTTCTCATCAGCGTTTTCAAATTTTATGACTATTATTGGAAACGGATTGTGGATTATTTATTTTAACTATTAAAACAAAAATCAGCAATAAATTTGAAAGAAGAAATTCGTTGAGTTGGTTCAGAAATTTTATAAGTATAAATTACCTGAAAAAAATTTATTTAAAAAAAACAAATAGAATGCCATTTGAAAAAAACGGTTTGGTACTATATATTTAATTCTATAAATATTTATTTATAATTATCATTATGATCATTCTGTTTTATTTGTTAAATTATTTTATTTTAAATTCGTAACATAATACTATCACACGAGGGCTGAAATTTAATAATAACTAATAATGACACTGATTGGGTTTTATTTGTAATGAAATTTTATGCATAGTTGAATTTTCATGATGTTGGATTTTTAATTTTTAATTTCTTAGTATATCAAGTAATTAAATTAAAATTAATATTATTTTATTTTCAATTAAATATGTTATTATTCAATTTTCTAATTAAATTTATATTTAAATTGAATTTAAACTTCTTTCAATGATATCAGTGGTTTAAAGTTTAAAAATTTACCAACAGCAGTGTTATTTTAATAAAATATTATTTCAGCCCAATTTTCAAATTATTTTTTTTATTAAATTTTATTAACTACATTTTCTAATAACGCAATTTAATTAAATTTATAATTATGAATAAAATACTTTTACTTTTGTTTGGTTGTTTTTGATCTGTTTTTATTTTTTGATATTTTATTTATTTTTTATAATGACCAAAGATGAAAAATTAATATATGTTTTATAAAAAATTAAAAATTTTTAAAATATTCTCATAATAAAAGTGAGATATCAAATTTATAATAATCCACATTTTTACAATGAGATCGACCAAAGAACGTTTTTCCATTGCTTCTGCATGAAATTATTTTGTTTTGAAAATTGTAAATATATGAAATTTGAGCTGTTGAGTTATTTTAATTTATGATTTCATTTTTTCATATTAAAACTGAATTTTTTTAATAATTGTTCTATATTTACAATCAGTGACCTCATTTAAATTGAATTTCTATACTTTATGTTGTATTTAAATAATATTAAAAAACGGCAGAAACTTTAGTTTTAAATCTTTATATGATAAATTTACGAGCAAGGTTTGATTCTTTTCTTGAATTTATAATTAAAGTTTAAAAAAAACTAATGGGATGTTATATCGACAATAATGGTATATCTAAACATATAGAGATTTCAAGGGGATAATGGGGGAGGGTATATTTCAACAGATAACGAGAAAATTAAATATTTATTAGAAATACTTGAAAGAAAATGCTACAATTAATTTTATATCTCTTCCAGACTGTAGAAAAAATCTAAAGAATTATAAAAAGATCAAAAGTAAATTTAGGGTTATTTTTTTGATTTATTAGCAATTAGTCGGCATGATCTACCCTCAAGAAAGTTTATGTAAGCAATGCCAAATACATCATGAAGCATCTTTAAAAATTTTAGAAACGTGAAAGTGATGGATAACAACAAGGATAATAGTGTTAAAATGAACATTCGGAATATTATGTCAAAATAATTAAAGTAAAAGTTAAAAATATTACAGCCTCATCATATAAATTTGGTCATTCATAAGTCGAAAAGACAAAACTTATTAAAAGATTATTTTAATAGAACAATAAAGATATAAAAGTAAACAAATTTGAATTAATTTTTTATATATGCTGAACAAAAAAGCACTTGAGCAAAAAAAGGAATTGCAGAGAAAGACGTTCAAGCAAAACATTTGATTAATTAATTAATTAATTAATTAATTAATTTGTAATTAATTTTTTATTAATTTGTAATTAACTTTTTGCAACCCAAAGTAATTAAATCGAATTTGAAAATAAAATCTGAATATTCCATAAAATTACATTAATCATTGAAATCAATATTTGATAAAAAATTAAGAAAATATAAAACAATTTGAATATTAATTAATTTGAAAAATGGATAAAATCCATCAATAACAGACTTATTTTTATTTCAGTTTCAGTATTGATTGTAATTTTGATTTGTTTAAACAAATGAACCTATAATTTCGTTTCAATTATAAATTATGAGTATATTTTGAATAATTTTTAATTAAATCTTTTGTTTAAATTAAATTAAAGTGTTCTAATCATCATCAATTCTAAATAAGAATTCGTTATTTCATTGTTTTAATTCTTAGATTTAACACATAAATTGTGAAAAATTACAACGTTGAAATTAAAAAATTTATTTTAACCCTACACTGCATGACTTTTTATATTTGATAGGAAAAAATGTTTCACTTAAACTGAAAGACGTTTTAAAAATTGATTTGGTAATACAAAACTATTGAGAATTACATTACGGATTTTTTGTATTATATTGCAAATATAGCCAATACAATGTAATATGAGAGAACATTTACCGAGAACAAGAGCGAGACAGTTTTTATTCTAATAAGATAATTGTGTATCACCAGTGATACAATATGCAGTGTAGGGTTAAATACATTTCAAAATTCAAAATAATTAATCTTTTCTTGAAATGTATCAATATGTATCAATATATATGATAATTATAAATTGAAGTGAGGTAATTATAAAAATATAAATTAATATAAATTAAAATTAACATCTTTGACTACAATAATTATTTTAGTAAGTATACAAAATCCCGAGTTTGACAGGTATAACAGCAACATGTCAAATGAAGTCAAAATATATATGAAATTTATAGGATTTGTTTAAATGGGAGATTTAGAAAATAATGATATATTAATAACTTGCAAATTAATGTAATTCATGTAGTTTCGATTTATTTATAAGAAAAGGAGCAAAGTTTATCAAAGTTGATATTGTATTCAAAACGAAATTTTACAGAAAAGCGCTAGCTAATAATGGCAAATGTATTAAAGTGTCAAAATGTTTAAAAAAAGTATTGATAAATTTACTTGAAAAAAGCAGTGCCGAAAATTCGTGAATATCAAAAAGATCGATGTATTTACTGATTCATAATCAAGCTTTTTTAATAAATACAATGCCAATGGAAATTAAATCGGTGATGAAATTTGTTGAGGATACTTAAATGACAAATTATAAACAAATAAATAAAATTACTTGGGGGAAGATCGTCATGACAAACTTGACGATCTATGGGAACTCAGAAAAGAAAACGGAAGCAAAAAGAAATGAGAAATGAGGAAGAGGAAGGAAACAAAAGAAATCAAACATGAAAATAAAACCAAGGTCAGTATTAATTAATTAGTACAAAAAGGAAAAGAAATTTCGAAATCGGGAAAACAGAAAAACAACAATATTCTTATCTCGACAACTTGTCAGAGATAAGGGAAACAAAACAAAAACAGGCCGGAGTCGCAAAAGGAAAAATTATAAACATTGCGGCAGCTATCAAAGATAACTCGGTAGCAGGGAAAACTGAAAAATCATGTTGGAAAAAATGGTGGAATTGGAGATAAACTGAAAGTGCCACAAATTGACGAGGTATAAAAGGAGGTGGCACAGCAGAAGCAGGCAGAAGAAAAGACAGAGAAGAAACTATAGAAGAATTATAGGAGAGAAACTATAGAGGAGGATGAGTTATAAAATTAAGAAGACGTCGGAGAATTGTATTAGCAAACCGTTTGAAGAAGCCATTGAGAAAACAATTTAGAAAGAAATATTTAAATAAAATTGAAACAGAGAAACTAATAAGAAAACAGAATTAAAGAGAATCAGCAAGAGTTTATTCAGTTGGTAATAGAATAAAGTTAGGCGAGTAAAACCAAGTCAAAATCAAAGAACAATCAGTTAAAATTACCAATTATTACACTCCTCAGTTGTGAGAGATTTGTCAAATCAAAGTTATACGAGTGTGCTGATCCTCACCATAGTGTTGTAATAAGCACGGTATAATAGTTAGCTTGTTGAGTCAATTGTATCAGCGTGAAAATATTTGTGATATTCAATAAAGTTTCCAGTGCTAATTGTTATTTGTGCATCAGTCAAAGACACACTTGGAGTCAGAGTAACATTTAAATTTATCACCAACCAAATAACCCAACAAATTTGAAAAAAAGTTCTTTTATTAAATTTATACTTGTTTGTGCCAGATCAGATTTGCAGATAATTTAAGCCGATTTCTATAATATAACTTGGCCAAAATCATTTCTGAAACATTTTCTGCAATAATTTAATTAAATCTTTATAAAGATCAGTCTAGAATTCAATTTTTTATTTTAGATTTTATTTTATTTTTTCTATTAATTATTACAAATTTTGAAAATTGTCCGATATTTTAATTTTATTTACATTAATTATGTGAACGAAACCAGTTTATATATGCGAAATTCTCAACACAAAAGACAAGTAGAATATTCGATTCAAACTCAATTTGTACCACGGGCCGCAAATTTTTTATAATATTTAAAAATAGTAAATTAAAAATATTTCAGATTTATTCAAATACGTATATACAAATAATAGAGATAAATAATACAAATAACCGATTTATTCAAAAATATGCAAAAAAGGTATTATATATTATTAAACAAAATATACAAAAAAATGTATTACATATTTTTTTATAGTAAATAAAGCTTTAATAATTGTTGAGGATACCTAAATAATAATTCATAAAGAAATAAATAAAATTACCTGGGGGAAGATCGCCATGACAAACGGGACGATCTATAGAGACTCAGAAAAGAAAACGGAAGTGAAAAGAAATCAAAAATGAGAAAGAGAAAGGAAATAAAAGTTATCAAACAGGAAAATAAAAATCAAGGTCAGTACTAATTAATTAGTACAAAAAGGAAAAGGAATTTTGAAATCGGGGAAAAAGAGAAACAACAATATCCTTATCTCGACAGCTTGCCGGTGATAACAGAATTGCTGGGAGAAGGCGGTTAAAATAAAAAGGGAAAAAGCGAAATATCTCGACATCTGTCAGAGATAAGGCTGACATAGCGGGGAACGCAAAAAATGGAAATGGGAAAACGAAAGCTGTCGACAGTGCCATAAATAAAATAACTATATAAGGGAAAACTGGTGAACATGAAATTAGAACAAAAAGGGGAACAAAAAGAGACGACAAATTTAGAGGGAAAATTAGAGACGATTTGAGAGACGATTTGGAAGACGAATTGATATACGATTTGAGATACGATTTGAGAAAATAATTATTGGAGAAAATCAGACGTTGGACGAAACGTTGTTGGACAAACGATTGTCAAGATAATTGTAAAGGAAATAATTGTGGAAAATAATTATTGGAGAAAAGTTGAAGAGGAAAATTAGTTGAATAATCAAACGAAAAGAAGTTATTGATTATTTGAATAAAGTTTGAAAGAAAGTCAAAGAAAACAACCAGCTCAAAATCCCAGTTTAGAAACCAATCAGTGATTTGTGATCTTTTAATCCGGTGTTATACATAAGTGCTATTCCTCACTGAGTTTTGTAATAAGCATTGTATAGTCACCCAACAGAGTGTTGAATTTATTGTCAGTGTCAAGTGAAAGTTTATTTGTGATTATCAATAAAGATTTTTGTTGTCAAGTGTTATTTGTGAATTATATAAAGACACGCTTGGAGTCAGAGTAACATTAAATTTTATCACCAACTCAATAACCCAACATAATAAACAATGGACATTATTACATATTATTATAAAATATGCAAAAGAGGTATTACATACCTCTTTTACTATTAAAACATTATTTTTTAAAAGATAATTGACACCGTTTTTCACTAATCAAATCATTATAATTTGGTTCAATATTTTGAGCTGATGTAATCTTTAAAATTGACGATAAATGTTGATCAGTTAAACTTGATCTTTCGGGAGTTTTATTGTTTTTCATTGTAGAAAATAATTGCTTGCATAAATATGTACACCCGAACATCGCCAGTATACGCATCGCAATAGAAGACATTTTGGGAAACCGATCCGCGGGTAAATAGATACAAAACTCTGGAATTCCAACTTCCACATATTTTTGCTTTAGTAAAGAGTCACCCTGGATTTCAATTACTTTCATTTGTAAATTTTCGTCGATAATTTCAACTTCAATAGACAGAAGTGAAGTAAAAAGTTGAAACTGTAATTCGCAGTTTTTGAAATCAGAAAATCTTTTATCGAACTCAATTCCAACAAATTAATTTGATGAGCATATTCTGTAAATATCAAAGTGGGCAATTTTCAAAATGAACAATATTTTCTTTTTTAATTTGTTTTTGACACAGTGATAATTTTTGTTTGAAAATGTTAATGTTATCAAATAGTTTGGTAACAATTTGATTTTTAGCTTGAAGTTGAAGATTAAGTTGACTAAGTAAACGTGTAATGTCAACAGAGTAAGCTAAATCTTTTACCCACTGTTCATCTTTTAACTCAGCACATTCATATTTTTTCGTTTCCAAGAAAATTATGATTTTATCTAGCAAGTAGAAAAATCGTTTTAAAACCTTATGATTCGAAAGCCCTCGAACTTCCGTATAATATGGTAGATCTGTATATTCACTTTTTATATCTTCCAGAAATGACGCAAATTGGCGATGATAAAGGCCATGTGCTCGAATAAAATTGACAATTTTTTGCGACTTTTTTTAGCACATGTCCGATATTTAAAACTTTTGAATACAATGCTTGCTGGTGAATAATGCGATGAAAATGTTCAAAATAATTTTTACCATGTTCTTTACATATTTCTTTAAGTTTTGCAACGACTCCCTTAGTATTATCCGTCATAGCCGGTGCACCATCAGTTGCTAAACTAACCAACTTCTCTAACGGTAAATTATATTTATAAAGAACTTACATTAGTGCATCAAAAATATCAGCTCCAGTAGTTGTATCGTGCATAGGAAAAATTTCCAAAAGCTCTTCATTCACTTTAAGGTTGACGTCACATCCGCGAATAAAAGCTGTCAGATGAGCAATGTTTCGAATGTCTGTACTTTCATCAATTGCAATAGAAAAGGCTTCAAATGTTGATATGGTTGACCTTAATTGATCTCGAAAATTCTCTGCAATTTCATCGATTCTGCTTGCTACAGTATTTCGGCTTAAGCTTACACTTTTAATTTTTTTTAATTGTTCTGGGCATAACACTTCGACTGCTTTGATTAAACATTCGCTTATAAACTTTCCTTCGGTAAATGGTTTCGATTTACGTGCAATTAAATGCAATAATATATAACTAGACTATACAGCTGCAGAGTTGTCTTCAAGTGGTTTATTAAACACATTCTGCTGTTTTTGAAGAATTGACTTCAATTCTGGCAACTTTTGTTCGCGAAATTTCCCAACATATTGCTCATAGTTTTTATGTTTTGTTTTATAGTGTCTTTTAAGATTGAACTCCTTATAAACAGCAATACTGCTCCGACATATAAGACATAAAAAGAGATAAAAAAATATTTTGATTCTCACATCTGTTGAAAGTTACGATGTTCATCTTCAACTGTTCTTTTCTTTTTCATACTTGTGCTGGGCTCAAACATAATATTTCTTAGTATGATATATCTTTCAATAAAATAACAAGAAAACACGATGTTAAAAATAGACTGAGCAGAGAGGCACTGTGTAATGGAAACCCTTGGCGTTTTCACAGGTGATGGTGACAGGAAGCAAGACACGTACAGACTGCATTGTGTTGCCATAATTAAAACCGCTGTATGGTAATCACGCGATTAATGTTGCCATATTTTAAATTATTTGAATGATAAATTGTATAAAAATAAAAGTATTAATAATTTGTTAAAAATGCCAAATTCATGTTCTTTTAAAATTTGATTAAATTAACAAATTAATGTTTAAAATTTTAAAAAAATCCGAGTTCCACAGCCACGAATTATTTTTTACCGAGCCATCTGTCGGCAGGCCGCGTGTTTTATATCATTAAGGTGCAAATTTGGACTTGCAAGTATTAGCAGTTTCTGTTTCTGGTAAAAAGTTTTGAATTTTATTTTTTCTTTTCTATTTTATTTTATCTATCTATAACAAAATATTTAATCAAATTATAAAAATAATATTTAGCTTTTGTTTATAATAAAGTTTTATTTTTGAAACTTAAAATAGTAATTCAATTTTAATTGAATTTCGTTATTTCAATATATAATTGAAATATTTTCTTTTCATCATTTATTCTGATTATTTCAATTATGGTAGGATAAAAAAATTGAAAAAAACGTACAATAAAAAAGACATAAATAATATTCAGGAATATCAAAATAAAAATAAAATATACCGCTTTCATGTATCCGCTCATGTGTATATATAAATCATGCTATTTCTGTAATCTTATTATATTTTACTTTTATTCTTCTGCCCAAATAATTTTAAAATGGTTCTTGAGCAATCATGCAGCTGAAATTAACTTTTTATTCAATCGCAATTACTTTAATGCAAAGGATCTTTTTTAAAAATTTTTTTCTCAAACAAATTTTTAAAAACTAATTCATTTAACCAGACAAAAAAGCCATTTTATTAATTTTTGTTTCATTGAATTCTACTGATTCCTATATGTAAAATAAATGAAAGCTAGCAGTGGGATTTCAATAAATTTATAATTTTTGTTAGTTTTATTATTTCAAATTTTTAAAATTAATTTATAATAATTTATTATAAATTGTAAAATATGTTATTATTATAAGAACATTTTTCAAATTCCACCACTGATTTCTTTTCAATCGACATTGTATTTATTAAAAGGCTTGACTATGAATCAGTAAATATATAAAAAAGCATCGATATATTTACTGATTCATAGTCTAGGTTTTTAATAAATACAATGTAAAATATATACTTGTGCATTGTAATTTATTTAATTAATTATTACAAGTTTGACAGAGTTTTTAATAGAATTTAAACTGAAATTTTAATATTGTTAATTGTTCATTTAATAGTATTAATTTCTCATTTAATAGTATTTTGGTTAAATTTAAACAAACTCGAATTAGTAGTGTGTTTATATCCCTAACGACCACAAGCCTCCCACTGTTTTCATGTTTTATACCTATTTTTCCCCCATAAACGTAAAAAAAACACTTAAAACCCCTAAAAACCTATATCTTTTAATTTCTTTATTCTGAAGACATTTTGGTTTCAAAATAAAGACTTAAAAAAAACAACAAAAATATTAAAAAAACAACAAAAATACTGATAAAACTATGAAAAACGTTTGTCGGCTTGCGGTCGTTAGGGATATAAACACACTACTTGAGGATGTCAACTAGCAAGTTGCTATTTGACTATTTTATGAAAATAGTAAAACTGCTCTGAGAGGACAGTGGTATTTTTTTTTTTTTTTCACTGTCCTCTCAACAGTTTGTTTTGATCCGGATCATTTTTTTTTTATTTCAACCTCTTTCGTTTATCAAATCTCTTCCAATATACAAGCTGGCCAGACTTATATATCAGAATCAATTCGATAATAGCAGCACACCTTATTATTCGCTTCTCGCTCACGAAGTCGATTTCATCGGCGTTTTAAGTGTGCTGCTCGAAAGTACAAATGAATTCGAAAGCGAATCCGAAAGAGGTCCGAAAACAACCAAGAAATAAATGTGCACATTATAGAATCGATCCGGGGGTGTTCGAAAGACTGGTGGCGATAATTACCGGTTCGCCACCATCACCCGTTTCAATATTTTTTTTTCATATTTATGTTTAAAAATTAATTAATTAATAAATAAATAAAATAAACAAGATTTATTTCCTAAGATACCCACACTATATATTTTTTTAATATTTATTTTCAAAAATTATTTTCAATATTATTTTCAAATTTTTAATATTATTTTATGTTGAAAAAAAACTAACCTCAGACGTGATTTGAACCGCTAGCATTTGAACCACTGTGCCAGTCTATTCCCACTGCGCTATCGGAGTTCGGATTTTTGTCATTTTTTAAATTTTTAATTAATAAAAAAATAAAATAAAATAAATAAAATAAAATAAAAATAAATAAAATAAAATATAAATCTAAGATACCCACACCATTTTCAATATTATTTTCAAATTTTTAATATTATTTTATGTTGAAAAAAAAACTAACCTCAGAAGTGATTTGAACCGCTATCCATTTGAACCACTGTGCCAGTCTATTCCCACTGCGCTATTAGACTTTGGATTTTTGTCATTTTTTAAATTTTAATATATAAAAATGAATAATATAAATCTCAAAATTCAAGAAAAAAATAAATTAAATCTTGATTATAATAAAGAATTTACTCATGAGATTAAAAAGAATGATATTTTAAAAATCTCGCCAACTTCAGGATCTATTGCAAACTTAAATCGTAGGAGTGATATAGTTTTTCAATCTCTTCAAACATCAAACCCAATAGATATTTGTAATTTATTATAAAATTGAATTAGAAATTGAAGCAAACAAAGATATAACCCTAGAAAATAATTTTTTTCCAAATTTATTCTCCAACATGAGATTAAAACTAGGATCATCAGAAATTGAAACTGTTTTACATCCAGGAGTATATTCTACAATGTTAAATTTTATTTTGACTGGTTGTGATTATAAAAATGAATATGGTGAATTAACAGGTTGGATTCCTGATGTTAATAAAGGAGATTTAGATAAAGATGGTTTAGATATAAATTATGGTTACTATAAAAGAGCTGAACTTTATAAATCTAAAAAATTTGAAGGTTATTTTGAATTAAAACACTTGTTCGGATTCCTTCAAAACTATAACCGGGTGCTCCATAATGTTTTTATAGAACTCATCTGTAATAGACTAGAAGGTGATAAAAGATTGTTCTATGGAGCTGCAGATACAAAAGCTAAATTAAAATTATCAACACTTGAATTGCATATACCTGAATGGACATTAAATCCACATTCCGAGATTAAACTCCTTGAAAGATTAAATTCCAACAAATCTATAAATGTAAATTATTTAAATAGAATCTGTAGTGAATTTAGTATGACAGAGGGTTCAACATATTCTATAAAGGTAGCAAATTTAGCATACCGACCAAGATATATCTTGATTGGATTCAAAGAAGTAGATTCATCTTTCCAAAAAAATAACAACTTGTTTATTCAAAAGATTGGAGATGATAATTTAAAAACTATCCAAATTCAATTAAATAGTTCTTATTATCCAATAAATAGAATGGAATTTAATATTGAAAATAATGAAAACATATTCCCATATCTAAATTATATTGAAACATGTTATGATTTCAAAGTTGAACCGCAATTAAGTTTAGAAGATTTCAAAAATTTATATTCTATATTTTGTATAAATGTTTCAGACCAAAATGATCGCCTAGCCATAAATAATGTTGATGTTACACTTCATGTAACAAAGGATTCTAATTTTAAAGCTAAAGTATATACATTAATATTAGAAGAAAAGAAAATAGAAATGAAATTATATGGTGGAAAGATTTCAATTATTGAAAATGTTAGAGGAGATTCTTAATATTTTAACATTTTAAAATGTCTAAAAGTAAACCCTATTGGAGATGTGAAACATGTAATTGTCAAGTTACAAGACATCATAAAGCAAGTCATCTTAAAACTAAAAAACATACGAGAGTTGATATTACAGGAGGCGACCTACAATCTTCAAAAACAACATCTTCAATATTAAAACCTTTTACTACAGAAAAATATCCAGGTGAAAGACATTTATTCCGTCACAATTATACTGGACCAGGAACAAGATTAGATATTAGATTAGATGAAAATAATAATCCTAAACAAGGAGAAGAACCAATAAATAGAATTGATCAAGCAGCTTTAAAACATGACATTGCTTACAACTCTGAAGATCTTAGAGATAGACATGTTGCTGATGTGAATTTAATACATGATTTAAATAATATACAAAATCCATCAAGCAAGGAAAAGATTCAAAGAGCTCTAGTTAAATTAGCAATGAAAGGTAAGATTTTCATAGGAGCAGGACTTCCTAGAAAAGCAAAAGATGTTGCTAATAAAAGGATTATTGAACAAGCAGACGTTGAAAGATCCCTTGAGAATCAACTCTTTGAGAATAAACCCTTACAAACCCCAACAGAATCACAAATAAAATATGCCAACGAATTACACCATGAATTTAGAAAAAATAAAAAATATTTAAAAGTTCAAGTACATGAAAAAGATCAAACATGGTCTGCTGATTTAGTCTTTATGCCCAAATCATCAGACCCTGAAAAATATAAAATAATTTTAACAGTAATAGATTTATATACAAGATTTGCTTTTGCAAGGTGTTTAGAAAATAAAACAGGATATTCAATTACAGAAGCATTTGAAAATATATTTGAAGAATATCAAAGAATTCCAAAATATTTATGGTGTGATAAAGGAACAGAATTTTATAACAAAGTTTTTACAAAGTTTTTAAATGAAAATGATATTAAATTATATTCAACAGAAAACGAAGGAAAAGCAGTTGTGGTTGAAAGATTAAATAGAACATTAAAAAATTAAATTGCGGAAATATTTTACTGCTATTGGAAAACAAAAATGGAACAATGAATTGTTACAAAAGATTGTAAATGAATATAATAATGATGTACATAGTTCTATAAAATCAACACCTTTAAATGCTTCCTTGAATCCTGAAACAGTTAAAGTGGTAAATATTGAAAATGATGTTATTGTTGATACAACCCCTATAAAACCAAAATTTAAAATTGGTAACCGCGTAAGAATATTTAAATATAAAAATAAATTTGAAAAAGGATTCACAGCAAAATGGACAAATGAAATTTTTATTATAAATAAAATACATCATACAACTCCAATAACATATGGTATCATCGATTTAAATAATGAAAAAATATTAGGTAGATTTTATAATAATGAGTTACAGAAAACAGATTTTTAAGTCGACAAGTCCTAAAATAAACTTTTCCATATTTCAGCTTCTTCTCTATCCAAATAAATATAATTATATTTTTCTTTCCAATGATTATCAACAAACATATCAAACATATTCTTATCAGGTTCAACATTTGAAAATAAATCATTATAAATCATATTCTTATCACGCTTGTCTAATTTAAAAAATATAAAACAATTAGAATTATTTCTTATAGAGTTTTTATCTAAAGCATAATATGTTTGAGATATATAAATAACATTACAATTATTATGTCTACCTCGTGTAAAGTAACTCTTTTGAATTTCTTGATTTTTCATGTTAACAACATCATCAAATATAACTAGATTCTTTTTATCTTTAGGAAGTAAATCACAATGTAAAACATCTTCAGGTTTATTAGAGAATAAGATCTGGATTCCATCCCCTATATAATCATTTTTATTACTAATATCTGATTCTAAAATCTTTTCCTTGTACCAATCAACCATATCACAAGGATGAAAAACCTCTTCGGGATATGTATGTTGATTTTTAAAAATATCAATTATAGCTTTTTTAGTTAATTTATTTTCAAATCCACATTTCAAAAGTTGTAATTCCGGTTGGTTAATGGTTGTAGAATAAAAGATTAAATTATTATAATCCAAAAAACCATCTTCTAATAACATTCTCATAAGAAGAACATTCTTTCCACATCCAGAAGATCCAATAATTAAGCATCTAAAATTATCAGGAAATACTTTATTATTAAATTTAGATTTATGTCTATTTAAAATTGGTTTCCAAGTATCCATTTTTATTTATTATAAAATGACAACACAAAACCCTACAGAGGAATCTTTGCAAGAATTAATAAATTCAAATAAAAATAAATCAGTAGTAATCTCTGGTAAAAAATATTTTATTGGAAAACATGTAAAAGAACAAGTTAAAGAACATATAGGGAGTTCCTCCAAATCCGGAGGTATTCTTCCATTAGCTGCTTTAATACCTGCAATCATTGCCGGACTATCAGGTGCTGCTGGAATAGCTGGAGGAATTGCAACTACAGTTCAAAAAGCTAAAGAATCTCAAAAGACAGACCTAGAAAAAGAAAAACTACAAACTGAAATCGAGAAAATGAAGGGAGGGAAAGGTCTTTATCTTGATCCTTATAAAGGTCGTGGTTTAAATGATTTTTTAAAAAATCAAATTTCTACATCTGAATCTTTATCTTCAAAAGATAAAGATGATTTAAAAAAAATATGTAAATCTTTAAAAATGGATGTCTTTGTAAAATTAAAAATGATAAAGGTTTATACTTGAAACCCTTTCCAACGGATCCTTTACCAAAATGATACCATTTTTAATACCATTAAAATGGTATATGAAGAAAGATTAGCACTTTTAAAAAAATTACAATCAGAACAAGATAAATATAATAAAAAAGATACAACTCAACACGCTGAATCTATAATATTAAATGAGGTAATCCAACAACAACAAGGACCAATAATTAAAGCCATAAAAGAGTTAGAAGTTTTAAAATTTAAAGAGTTGGAAGATAAACAAGATTTAAAAGAATTACCATGGTTGGAAGATTTAAATATAAAACCTCTTATACTTGATCCTAAAATTAATGTGAGTTTAAGTAAAACAATTAAACCTACATTTAATATTAATGTTGAAGGATATCAAATAATAACAATTAATAAACATGACTTTCTGTTATATTTAAATTCAGAAAATAAATCACGTATTCATTCACAAAATGTTTATAATACTAAACACCTAGACTTTGAATTTACAGATGACTTTTATAAATTACTTTGTGGATATCCCTCAGAAAATGTTGATCTTCTAGAAATTAAAAAATATTTAAATTTAATAGAATTAGTACATGGTAGTGCTAAAGCAAAACATATTCAAGATTTAAAGAAATATTTAAATAAAAATGAAAGGGGTTATATTGTCACAGAAGGAGAGGGCCAGGGTCAGGGCCAGGGAAAGGGTAAGGAGATAAACCCAATCAATCTTTTTATTGAATTAAGAAAACTATTAGCAGCTAAAAAAGCAGGACATAATAATTTAGATTCTGATATTTTAAAGATTTCTAAAGAATTATTAAAACAAGGAATAATTTCAAAAGATAAATTTAATAAGTATACGAAGTTATAAT